>WMED01018136.1:0-12795 GCA_019650415.1 Pipa parva | reverse complement strand
GTAAATATTGATAAAAAAAAATCTAGCAATAGTTACTACAAGAAACTTCCGAGATCTCATGGGAATAAATTCAGAAAAGTGAAATTGGGCTTTTCTGAGTTTATTAAATTTCGCCCGAGTGCTGTGGATTTATATATTTTTTTAGATTATTTTGGACTAGTAGTCAGGGTCCTTATTCACAGACACAAATTCTTTTTTTTTTCTGAAGTGTGATGCTGATTCCTTTGAAATTTGTATATATGCTTGCTGGTACTGTATATTGTGAACCCACTTCTCATCAGCCGTGATGCAGTAAAAAGAGTTTATTTGTTGGTGCTTTTGCCTTACAGATCTTTTACATTTTTTAAAGACTTTAACTGCTAAGTCAGAAACACACACCTATGCTATTTTTTCCTTATTTTAAACTAACTGCATTTTATACAGCAGCCTTCAGCAAGTGCATTGATTATATTTGCTTAGAAAATAATATATGAACTCACATTTGAATTCTGTCCAAAGTTTCAAAAGAAGTTGTCTGCCAGAACTTATATGTTTTAAAACCAAGCCAATACCCATAAAATCAAAACAAAGTTAAACAACTTTACAAAAGGCAGAAATAGCTTTTTAAGGATTCACAAGGGTACATTCTCTCTCTTTGATCTAAGCAGCCATCATGGTAAGATTGATACATGCTGGCACAGTAACATTCTACAAGGCAACTGCCTGCTCAATGGCTATAGAATAGAGTTATCTATCTTCACTAGATTCCATTAACATATACCTGAAATCCATCAAAATTACGTTGTAAAACTTGTGACTTACTATTACTGTCAATGAAATATTCTTAAATATTTTTAGTCCCATACCTACATGATTATTTTAAAAGTAAGTCTTGTTTCATATTGAGAAAAGCATTTGGTGTTTGAATGTTAAAATCTTCCTGACAAGCAAAAAGAGCTTATGTTCTTTCACAGCTGTCAAAAATACAATTTACACCACATATAACTTTACTATGTATTTGTTATGCTATGCTATAGGCCTGAATGCTACAATGCAAGGTAATACAATCTGAAATATATCTATTTAATGTATGACATCTGTGCAACCATTAGTTGTTACAGAATTATTTACGTTACTATTTTAAATATTATATATATACTGTATATATATATATATATATATATATATATATACTGTATATATATAATACATATATATACACAGTATATATATATATATATATATATATATATATATATATATATATATAATATATATGTGTATATGCTTAACTTTTTATTCTATTTCTGAGTTTATCTTTTATACATGAAATTTTATTTTTAATACCATCTACACTATGGGAGGCTTTTTCTTTGAAGCGAAAGTTTATTCTGTTTGAGGTGCCCCCAGCCCATTTCCTTGGATGTTGTTTACAATTAGATATGCCTGCCTTTTAATATCAGCTGGTAAGCGCAAGCACAATTAGTGCTGTAAACTGCACTCCATTCATACGTTTTTTGATATGGGATTATAAGGTCCATTGATATTACACTTTATTATTATTGAGATTATTTGCACAATAGTGGTGTCATTCACCTTGTATGTGCCTACTGATGTGCACTTAGGGCACCCCCTTGTGTTCTATTTTTTTGTTTTTTACTGTGATCCTACAGCTCATTTCGGTTGCTGAAGTTTGTTTTTATAGGACTGGACATGCTGCCATTGCCTTTCATGCATTTTTTTTTTAATGGAATAACAAAGTATTTAACTATTTCTACTGGAGTGCCGAGATTTGCATTTTTTCTAATCTTTCTTAGAACTCTAGTTTGCTCATTAATTTTAATACTTTAGTAGTCTGCCTTTGAACCCACTCATGCTCAATTACAACTACACTGGTGCCCAAAACTGCACACAATATTCCATTTGTGGTCTGACAAGTGACTTGTAAAGTGGATTAATTATTTTCTCATCATGTGCATCACTGCCTCTTTTGGGATGCATGATTATTTGCTTTGACAGTTTCTGTTTCACAGTGGTTGCTAATTAAGTTTATTGTCAACAAAAATTCCCAAATCCTTTTACATGTCTGTTTTGCCCAGTGTTTTCCCATTTAGAAGAAAAAAATGACTTGCATTTTCCCTTCCCTTCCCATTCCTAACCTTACATGTCTCAGTTTTTTACTGAATTTTTCGCTTTCCTGCCCAAAGCCTCCAATGTACTGTATGTAGATCCATATGTATTAAAGTACTCTCCTCCTTTGTATTAACTACTGTATTTTACTCAGTTTAGTATCATCTGCAGAAATGTAAATTTTACTATGAAATCCCTAAACAAGGTCATTTATAAATATATTGAAGAGAAGAGGGCCCAAAACTGACCTCTGGGTTACACCATCATTAGCAGTAACCTAGTGTACTTTGTAAGTATGTACCATTAATAACCACCCTCTGTTTCCTACCACTGATCCAGTTACTAACCCACTTACATAGATTTTCCCCCAGTCCAAGCATCTTAATTTTATGTACCAGCCTTTTATGTGGCACAGTATCTTATGCTTTGGAAGAATAAAGTTATATGACATTCAGTGAATCCTGCCAGTCTAGTCTATAATTCATCTCTTCATAGAAGCTAATTAGATTTGTTTGGCTGGATCAATCCCTCATAAACCCATGCTGATATTGAATTATACATTTCTTTGAATTGAGATACTCCAGGATAAAAACTCTTAGAGAGCCTTTAAACATTTTACAAGTTAGACTTACAGGTCTATTGTTTTCAGGATCACACCTTGAACCCTTTTTGAATACAGGTATCTATAATTGTTGCGTTTTTGAATTTTCACAGCAATTTATGTTGATATAAACTTTGTAGAATAAATAAAATAATGATAGAATATACATAATCTATTTTTATTTCTTTAGGGTTATCTTATATGATAAAGTAACGTGCACTTAATTTATTTCCACTTATATTTGATATATTGCTAGTGTGTTACTGTTTTCATTTAAGATGATATTTTATTGCTTTGTTTGCAGATAGGAAAGAAGACAATATAAAAATATGTTTGTCATTCCTTTTAAAATGACAGAATGTTAGTCTTGACACATACTTGTTTTTCTTTAGCTGGTTTCCTGGATGAAATAAATCTTGTTTATTGCTTCTATTCTGAATGGTTGGCTGTTTTGCTGCAAAATCCTGTGCATGTCTAGATGATGATGTTGGAAACATGAACCTTGATAACTTGTATGGTTAAAAAGTGAGTGAAAGGAGAATTTACTTTTATTTCTGCAGACATAAATCTATATTTATAGGTTGTATGGATTTAATTCAGTTATGTTCGGTTACCATAATTACCTAAAGTCTGGATCAATGGATGATGAGCAACGATGTGCTTGTTCATAAAAGAGTGTAGTAAACTAAAAAGTTGACATTGGCGGTGGGAGTGTGGTAGACATTGTTAAAAAATATGCAATTTTTTGTTAAAGCTAAATTTTCAGCATAATATTTAATCCAGTGTCAACCCCATAAAGTTATAATATAATAAACAGAACTATTTTTAAAAATCTGCAGGGGTCCATAGGCCCCATACCCCACTGATACAAGGTGGGTCACTTGTCAAAGGAGGGCTCCATTGCTTTACCTCTCTGCCTCATAGGAGGAATAATTTAATTGATAGGCAGAGTTGCTTTGAACCCCATACATCCACCCTGTGTAGGGGAGGGAGGAATGAGCCACAAAAGGAGATTCTTATGACTCCAACGCATTTTGCCTACCCCTTTTCTTAGTAAGGTGGGGGAATGTTTAAAGGTATGGTAGGGAAAGAATGACAACCTTATCCTTTATCTTTGCTTAGCGGATAGGGGTTACAACCCTGTATGGGGGCAGTTGCTGAGTCTCTCCATTACACCAAACACCATGACAAGGAACCCTACACCCTAACTTTTCATGGTGTGGATATGGAAGTGAGTGATAAAATCTAAGTGTGTCCTTCAGTCTTTAAGCTCTTCATGGTTCTAAAAATGTGATGTTGGCAACAAGTTTTTGGGGGGTATTCACTGCTACAGGTAGTTCAGATTAATGACTTCCTAGGGCTTTTAAATGTATTAATTGTTAATAAACATTATGGAGGATTTGTCAAGGCTATTTTGTCATAGTTCATTCAAAGCTCCTATATGTAAGCTAGTCATATATTTATAAAATGAAAACAAACAGACCCATTAAGGTTTAATAACTCCCACTTACTGCAAAACCTCACTGATACTTCTCAAGTTTCTTTAAATAAGAATTTATATATATTCTACTCCAATAAGTTAAAATTTCTTTTAGACTGGAAAAAAGAATTCTAGAGTCACTAAAACCCAACAGCCCATAAATCTGACATGAAAGACTGTCAAACAAAATAAATCCACTCCTTCCTCTGACAAGTCCTGCTCTTAAGGTAGGATTAACTCATGAAATGTAAGACTCATAAAACAAGAAGGAATGCTGTAAAAAGGTGAAAATATTCAATAAGGTCAGTCAGTCCTTTATTTTTATTATGCTGGAACATCAAGGTCTTGATCCTACATTTATGAATGACATAATATATTATTACAAACAAAAATCTATAGTTCTACTAACAAGGGTTAATTCAAGCTAGTCTAATGACAAAACAAAAACTTTATTTTGAAAATGACACATTTCTTGCCTAGTACATGGCGAATAAATGTATCATTTCCACACCACTTTTTGTTATGTACTTGGAGTTATGAAGTTATTAACACTTAACAAGAAAGGTCTTACAAAAAAATAAATTATAGAACTGATTAATCAAATATTCCACAAAAACACATCTAAACATGCAAGACTGTCTGAAACACACCTACACACATTACCTGGTACATCAGTTAAGAAACCTGCTCACAAAAACATTTGGGGGGTAACTCAGCAATGTGCAAAGTGATCTTCGGATCCTTCGCATCACTTCGCAGAGGCTGTTATGTGCTCACTGATGTTCTGCACACGGACATCAGCGAACACTTTAAAGGGATTACAGTCTCGGCGAGGCGACTATATACTGTGGTCATGTTGGTCGACAGTTGCAAAAAAATGAGTATTGCAATACTTGGTGATACCTTTTTTGTTGGGCTAACAGTTGTTTTGAATAGATGAGCTTTCAGGAGATCCGTCCTCTCTTTATTAAGTCACAAGCAATACTGAGTTCAGTTAAAAAGATGTAGTATACATCAGAGTATACATCAGTATTACTTGTGACTTGATAAAGGGAGGATGAATCTCCCAAAAGCTCGTCTATTTAAACTGACTGTTAGTCCAATAAAAAAGGTATCACCAAGTATTGCAATACTCATATTATATATATATATATATATATATATATATATATATATGTATATATATTCAAAAATGCTCGGAATTGTTTGGATGTATTGAAAACTTTGCTAAACAATTAGACATTTAAATATATTTCTTTCACTTTTTGAACACACCCACTGAATCTTACATTTCTTACAATCAAAATATCTTCTTCACTCACTCACAAACTGACACACTCATACTTACCCATACACTTACAGCCTTACCCATAAGCATTTACTCTCAGACATGATTGGCTGAGTGTTTAAACTCATACCTGCTCAGTTTCCCTCATAGAACCTTAAACTAAAGACTGTAAGAAGTAGATATGATAGAGGAAAAGTTACTGAGCTGCAGAGGGTGCTATCATGTATGTAACAATGTGTGAAAGTGTGCATGTGTGAGATTTTGTTCATATGTGTGTATGCATGAGTAAAGTTGTGCATATGTGAGCATAAATGCATGTGTTAATGTGTGTATGTAAGAATGAGAGAGAAATGTGTGTGTGTGCACATATGTAAAAGTGTGACTGCATGTGTGAAAATGTGTAATGTACAAGAAGGAGGAATGCAAACTCAACTTCAATCCAAATAACGTGGTGCAAGCCCTCATGTGCACAAGTCACTGGCTCACAAGGTGATGCAAATACAAGAAAAATGAAGGGCCTCACACATAATAAGTTGCTAATTCACCAAAATTTTTTACTGACTCATATTAAGCAGTATCTGGCAACAATGTTGTAATATAATAAACAGAAATATTTTTAAAAATCAGCAGCCTGACTTAATATTGGTCATTAAAATTTTTTGGTGAAATACCAATTTATTGTATGTGCAGCCCTTAATTTCTCTTTTTTTTTTGTGTGACAATGTGTACAATTAATAGTGTATGCATGTATGTATCATTGCATGAGTGTGTGTGTATGAATGTGTGCACTTGAGTACCAATGTGTTACCCTTCCACTTCATCCTACCATATTCCTCATTGGGTGCAACAGAATACCTGAAGGCAAGAGGTCAATAGTGATTTAACAACCTAGAGATAGTCAGTCAGTGCCTAACCCCCTCATTTACCCCCAAATTCCCTGGCAATGATTTTGGGAGACGCCTAAACTAAAATAAAAATTAGTGAAACCTTCCTACATAAGGGAAGACATCCCTAATTTTTTTCTGGGGTAGGGAGCTATGAACAAAACAAAACAAATAATTCCTGTCCTTAAACCCCTGTCCCTAACTTTTTTTCTGAAATGAGATGTCTAGTATTGGGGTAAAAGTTTTTATTTTATTCTCCTAGGCTTGTAATCAAGAATAATTTCATAATTACTTGTTTAGAAACTTATCTTCTGGTCCATGAGATAGCAGGAGATGGGCCCGTTCCCTATGAAGTCCATCAAACCCTGTTACTTGTCTTGAATGGGTCTAATCCATATTAGTTTGTTAATATTGTTCCTTATTTTCCATCGGTCATAAATAGCTAAACTTCCTGATTCAGATTAGACAAGATGACAAAATGTGGTCTGTCACTGTTTCTGTGACAGACTTTTTGAGCTGTTGGTTAGTAAGTGCTTTAGTGACTGTTCTTATAAAAAAAGAGCTTTGCATAAATGTTTATAGGAAAGATGACCTTGACAATATAATAGTTCAATCACTTCCTGCAATTGCAGTCTTTTTTGACTATTCAGGATGTCTGCAATGTTCTTTGAAAGGTGAAGTTGACAAGCTGTCCTTTTTTTTGTAATACAGATTTCTTTGATTTTTTTTGTTTCTACAAGCATAACCTGATCAAGCTATACTTTACCTTTCCACAAAATAAAAACTGGCAGTTCTTAAATTTTCCTTTAAAATTACTTTAATAATTCAGACATTTTGGTTTCAGCGAAGTATGCACAGTCATGTTAATATTGTTTTTACTCATATTTCTTTGTTATTTCTTGCTTAAACAATGCTGTTATGGTGTTTTAATATTTTATTAAATGTATTTTGTCTTTTAAGTGTAAATGTAATTAGAATACCCTTTTCAGAATTCTTATTTTTGTTACAAATTTAGCCTTTTAAAATTTTTTGTTTTTGTCATGTGGTTAAGAGTCAGATAAATGTTCTTGAATAAAAATCATGCTGTACCGTATTATTCAGAATGGTTAATTCATAATATTTATTATATTTTATACTCATTCTCACTCCCAAATATTCTACATCATGCAAATGATTATGATAACATTTTGTTGCTATAAACATCACACACTAGGACAGTTGTAAATAGCATTGATAGAAACTGTAAGGAATCTAAAAAAAAATAAGCTTGTTCTTCAATATTTGCTGACTGCAGTTAAACCTTAAGTGTTGGAAAAAGATCCATAAGGAACATAAATGAGAAAACGGTTGCTTTTTAAGAAGAACCAAGCCAGGAAGGTGATGGAGGATATAAAAAGAATGATTCACAAATGAGAAACAAAATGATCATAATCATCTGTCCTCTAAAATACTCAAATTATATATGTGACCTGGGAACAGCTATTGATAAAATCCAGTGGAGATTGGTAAAAGCTGCTGAGCCAGAAACTAGTGCTAGTCACTATGTTCATAGAAATTGAATGTGTAAACTGCATTCATAGTAAATTTACAGTTAAATACATTGTTCAGAACAATAAACCTTTTAAGGATAGTCACACACTGCATTATGTTATAATATGAAAACCCAGTAGGGCTTAAAAGTGACTTTTCCACATTAAAAAATAAGTTAAATAGTCATGGATATAGTCAAGAGTCAATTTGGTATATCTCCTTCAATTAAAATTTAATGTGGATAGGGGGTGCTGATCTAACATCAACATTCAAAACCTCATCCATTTTAGGTACTGGTATACAAATTGTGTGTCTCTAGGTTGAAAAATACAGTTTATATGGTGGGTGGGCAAGTATTGAAACATTCTGATTTTACTGAAGACAACAGAGTTTCACAGACCAGAAAAAGATATGAAAGGGGCACCTAGATTTTCAAACAACCAGGAGCAAGTTAACCTCAAAGATTGTTCTAGGTGTAAAAACCTGGGATTAAGCAAAATTTTAGTAATGTCAAAGTATTTTCTGAGAAAGTATTTCCTTAAACATGTGTAACATGATCATTCCAGAAGACCATCTGCAAACCACATCCCATAGGGAGTACAGGTTCTCAATCAGTGTCAGTACAACATAAAGGGTTAATTTCTACTGTCTTTTTGCTCCACTGAAGAAATTCTTGAAGCTGTCATTAAGATTCTTTTTGCAAGTTCTTGCTTGCAGAGATCACAGAATATTTGTCCTTATATACTGTAGTTTCTTACATTGGTGGACATTCCTATACACTAAATTATCCAAATCCAGACCATGTCCCCAAATGTCAGTTTAAATGGAACCTTCTAACCATGGATTATATTTTATTTATATCTCATGCAATAAATGGTTTGCAATAAAAAAAATGTAATTTACCTTCTAACTTCAGAAAAATGAAAGATTATGGCTTTTTGAAACAGCTGCACCCTTACTAGTGTTGTCATATAAGCATATACACCAAACAGTTTTATTTCACAACTAGATCCATCATCCTTCTGCAGTATGCCAAAGCAGGAGATAGCTCCCTATTCTATAACTCTATACATATGAGCAAAATTTATTAAAGTCGGAAAGACTGATCTGGGTCTTTCCGACTCTACTGAGAAAATTATTTAATTTGAGAACTCAAGATCAAGTTTTTCAATCCTGAATTTTCAATATTTTCAATGGAAAAGTAGCCATACTACTCATGTAAAGTATGGCTACCTTTCCATGGAAAAAAAATTCAAAAACTTGAGATTGAGAAACTCGATCTTGAGATCTCGAAAGAAATCTCCAGAGAACAAAATGAGATTTCTCTCAGAAAGTCAGAAAGACCGCTGGTCATTCCGACTTAAATACATTTTGCAATATTATAAATAAACCCATGAAGTCATCTAAGTGATTCCTGCCATAGCTTAGGTAGCTAAAGATACTGTACCAAACAGGTACAATTATTAAGTAGACCCTCTCTAAATATTTATTTAACAAGTTGAAAGGAGAGTTTTTCCTTTCTGTTAAACAAGAAAATTTCTTTCATAAGTTACAGATTGCCTTTCTAACAAATTCAATAAAGAACAGGCTACTGACATTGATGCATATTTTAGAAATGTAAAATAAGCTGTCTGCTCATTTTGTAATCTTTGAGTAATGCTGGAATTTCCTCTTATTGTCCCACTGAAGAAAAAGTGAAGAGTGCTTCAGTGTTTGAATTCGGAAGAACTATATAAAGTGTTCTGAATTCTATGCACTGAAAAGAAAATATCTTGGTTGACAAGATGTTGTGAAATCTGTACTTTTGTTAACATCTCTAACTCTAAATACTTCTTTTTTTTTCATTATCACTGTGATAACAGTGACTGTATATAAAATAAAAACAAATAAACAAGTACTTGCTCTAGCGTAGAATATTTTTAATTAAACTATTTAATGGGGAGGTTGCTTCTCTTTTGTCCTACATGTTCCAAAGTTTTTTGTGTATAGTTCTCTCTAATCAAGTTATAACTCTTTTATCAGGTCCAAATCTATATCTAGAAAAGAAAATGCCATCCCTTATTTATGAGTGCCCTTTAGATTGTACGATATGGAAATATGCAATTTTTTAATATTTGTTATAGGTGTTTTATCTACAAAAGAGTTGAGACTGATGATATTATGACATGAATTACTTTTTTGGCTAAAATATATAAATTACTGCCTGATCATCATATTGGGAGGGCATAAAATGGAAACAGAAACCCTATAAACATATCTACTAGCAAATGAAAACATTGATCCATCTAATTTTCCAATTTTAATTAATAATTGCTAAGCTTTGACTATATTTCTGCTTTATCTAGGTATTGTATTTTATTCTTTAAACATATACTTTTTCTGCTGGGATTTCGGTTTGCAATAATAGAGATTTGTTAGGACAAGTGAAAGAAAACTATTATCAATCAAAACATACAGATCCCACACTCTAGAGAAATAAATTCTAGACAAACAGAAATAAGCACATGCTTCACATAACGAGCAGTATCCAGACAACACTAATTAATAGTACTATTTATCATTAAAAATATTTCCTGAAAACCACTTATAATACATAATCTTAGCTTGTCTTGCATTCACTGCATGTTTGAGATTCTCACCATTATTTTATTGTACATGGACTATGAGAGACATTCCAAAACCTCTTTAATTCCTTGAATAACTTTCATTTTTTCACTTTAGGTTTGTTTTGGGTGAATATATAACTTTTTTTTGCTTCTATAGGGACATCCAGGATTTGTTTATTTCCTCACTGGCACAATGTTTCTGGTACCCCACCTTCCATATTACATCATTGCATAATAAACTCCCCATCATGCCTAGTTGTTCTTTTCATCAATGCTTCCCAATTTTGTTTCATCGTTTTTCAATTTAATTTTTCTTTACAACCAAAAAAGTTTAATATTGGAAAAACTCAACAGCATTAAATCTACTGCATTTTACATTGGTTTAAATAGTGCATTTTATTGTTTTTAGTGATGGTGACTTTTTCAACCTATTTTATATGAATTCATTATTGATATACTAGGTGAATTTTTTTTCAACTTTGATAAATCCACCATATGAGTTATTAAACCACACCAATCCCAGCTCATTTCTGGCTCATATAAATGCTGTTAAATAGTACTGTTGTTACCAGGTGTATTTTTATTACTCTTACATGCAAACAAACATCAAGCTTGCAATGCTACAAAGTACATCAGCTTTGCACCTTACTGGGATACGGGGGTTGACACAATGGAAGTTCAGAACTACCATTCTCTGCTTTAATCAATGTTCATAAATTCTCTTTGCTATCACCAGCACTTAGCAACAAAAAAAATGACTGACTTATTTGAAATGCAATTACATGTTACAGACCATGAAAATGAGACCTTTTACATTTCCAGTTTTAAAAGTAAACAACATGCTTGTGACATTTTAATGGCTGTCACTTTAAGCACCTTGTTCCCCATTAACTGTTGCTCTGAAGAACTCACTTTCAGTATCTATTTTTCATTGTCATGATGGCACCCATAGCATATAAGGCAATACCATGTGCATAAAAGACTTTTCAGGGAAAAATTTAATAAACTCAAAAAGATCTGATTTTGGGGGTTAATCTGTGAATATATGCCCATATTCACATCCATTCGTGACTTCTCCAACTCCACTTATTCAACAATCTCTGCGATGTGATGAATTTGCAACCAATTCTGATGCTTACTCCAGTCATGGACTTACGGAGCACTTTGTATCAATTTGTGTGTGCATGGACAGGTAATTCGGCTATTCAGCATGCAACGGAGTCTGTCAAAGGGGCGGATTCAGAAAAGCGTACTGCTCAGAATTCACCTGTTTGCCTTCACCACAAAAGAGTGGAGAATTGAGAGGTTTGATGGCAGGGCTCCAGTGTTGCGTAAGGTAACTATGCATTCAAAAGTAAAAATGGTTAATATTAGTCTACTATTAAATATGAACTAGGCACAAGTTGACATATAAAAATAAGTATTTTTCACTTATAAAGTTAGCGGGATATGATGAGACTGATGTCACTGCCGTTCATTGGAGGAATTCTCCTCACTTCGCATGACTTCTCATCCTACTATTGTGTGACTGACTACGCTGCACTATGCATGTGACAACATCTGATGCTGTCCGCTGCTTCATAAATAAGAGGAAGTGAATTCACAACTTCCTAATCGTATTGATGCAAATACACATGAAGACACTATGCAAGGCGAATTCGGACTTTGATGAATAACCCCCAAATTTGTCTTTTTTCGAGTTTATCCCATGAGAACCGAAATTGATTCCACAAGATTATTGCTTTAGTTTTTTTATCGAATGTTTGAATGGAAAGGAAGCCATACTACTACTGTAAAGTATGGCTACCTTTCCATTGAAAATTTCGAGAGATAGTCTCACAGGATAAACTCAAAAAGACCGAGATCAGTCTTTTCGACTTAAATAACTTTCGCCCAATTTATATTACAATGCCAGAAATTTCATTTAAATTACATGTAAGAGTTTCTGCTTTGTATTTTAATAAAAAAATCATATATATTTGTTTGTGTTTTACTAGATGTAGTTACCTAAATTACATAAGTTGTAGATGAGAAAATATTTTAAAAAATCATAATTTTAATTCACTTTTATAAAGGGACTCTAAACAACACCATAGCTGGAAAATGATATGAAAGTTTTTTTAGAAATTATATTTCTATGTTTTTTATAGCACTGAGGAATATGGGCATTAAACAATCAATGTTGTTTTTAGACCGTACAAAATAATTAAAAACACATTGCTTATATTGAAAGAAACTTACTCAGATGATGAATTACACTTGCGTGACCCATACTCTCAATTGAAAAGAGAAAATGA
>WMED01018135.1:0-12795 GCA_019650415.1 Pipa parva | reverse complement strand
GCAGGAGGCGCCCCTAGCATTTGCCTACTCTGCCTAATGGCAGAGCCGGCACTGATCATTACTAACATATTTTTCAGTCACATACTTCTGTGTATTATTTTTTTAAAACCTATACCTACAACAGAAGTAAGGCTGATTCACTTTTTGATCAAAAACTTGTGCAGCTAGAATCTATAAGTCTGTGTTGTCTTCATATCAAGTATATGTTTTAGAATATTTTTTTATGGAATGCAGTCCCTAAATAAAAAAGTGACACATTTTACAGTTAACTATATGAATATATAAGCTATATTCCTTTACAGTCTTTTTTTCCCTTCAGAACACTCTATTCTGCATTTTCTTATGATTGATGTCTCATATAAATGGCTTCTGTCACTCAGAAAGAATCTGATGTTTATGTTTTCCCAATCACATCTTTCTGCAAATTGTGCATATTTGTTGTGTCGTTGTCTTTTCCAACAGTTTTCACAAATTCAGTACTTAAAGCTAAATGAGTTAAAGACACCTAAAAGAAATGACTATCATGCAGAAAAAAAAAAATCACATTTCTTTGTTTCTGTCTACAGACAGTGGTTTATATCTACTAGTAAAAATCTGAGCTGGGAAAAGATTTTTTAGCATTTACTGTATATGCCTGTATGAAAAGTGGATGGTACTTGCTAGTAAGTATATACGGTAGGTGTATGTCCATCTATGACATAATAGCTTTTTCTAAATGGGAAACTGTTGATACGTCAGTTAAGAAAAGGGATCGTATATGATATACATTAGTGATGGTTTCTGCTTAAGTGAGGCAACTAATAACTTTGCTCGCATTTCATACTCAGAACTCAATAAAAAATCATCAGAAATCATCTTAGTAGAAAGTAACAAATAGGCATCCAAGCACAATGAAATTTATTTTTAATGCTCAGAAAATGAAGTGTAATGTCAATGATTTTTCTCAGAAATTATCCAAATTAATTTTTAAAAAATCCATAATTTTTTGTGGTTGCCTGTAAATGGAATGTTAAGCTCACTAGTAGTGGTTACATGACTTTATCTATTTTTAGAAAATTGGCAGCTACCATCATCATTTGGTTCCAATGACAGTTGGCTATGACTTATGCATGGCATTTCATCAACCACAGCTTCAGGGGCAGACACTGATTTTATTTATTTCAAATTATTTATTACAGAAACAGTAAATATACTGTATAATTATAGGTTATGAGTTTCAAGAAAAGGGAAATGGATATGTTTGTGGGATGGAAAAACATAGCAAACAATATGAATAATATTTTGGGCTTCATATCTTCAGGAGAAAATGACCAATCATTTAAAATTTTAAAATTGAGTTAAAACACTACTAATGTTAAAATTGATTATTACTAATTGTAATGACCAGTATACCATTACAACACCTAATTTCAGCACCCTTATGTCTAATGCACTTATAGATCATTGTTTGATTATGTTTGAATGCAAATAGGTTATTAGATTAACCTTTGCTATTGCTTTAGAACAGCTATTTAGGACATTGTAATTAAGGGTTGATAACTGAACAAGCAAAATTAATTTTTAAAGTAACATATTTTTAGCTTCATAATAACTAAGCAAGAAGAAAGGAAAAGAATATTATGGATCAAATTTGAGGTGTCTAAATTGAGTTGAGAAAAGATGTGAGATGCAATGCTCATGTTGCTGTATTAGTGCATGATGCCTTTTGTCAAGCTTTGGTGTAAGAAAATAATAGTATGTGACTGCATTGGCACTGCTAACATGGAAGATTTACACAAGGGCAAAGGATAATTAACATGAACTCTATTTTACAATGTCACAACATTCCCTTAGGCAAGATCTTCATTGGTGGAAATTTCATCATATAAGTTTCCCCCTAATGCTCTTACAGTAAAAGAAAACCTTAAAAATCAGTGTAAAATGGCATACACACCAGTTGTGCCTCTGTAAAGAACTACACCCATGGGTGGACATTTATTTCTGAATATTTTCAAAAACAGCAAAGAGAAATGAAGTGAGATTCCAGCATAACTATTAAGGTGGTAAAAATAAAAAGCAAAATGGTGGTGAGAAACATAAGATAGGCAGGGAAAGTATATACAGGGCTGATCTCTGCACTACAAGCTAAAATACATTTAGCTTGCCTTTTAAAGGCAACAATTAAGTACAGTTTGTGGATAGACTGATAAATATTTAGTAGCTAATGCTACTTAAACCAGCTGTCTTTTTTAGGGCAGATTGTAGACTAGACCAATCTTGCATTGCTGTGATATGCAATGATGATTCCTTTTTTTCTTCTTTCTTTTGGGGGGGTTTCTTTTCTTTTAATGAAAAAAAAAAATCTGATGTAAAGTCAAACAGATTGTAGTGGTAGTTTTGCATTTTTTATTATAAATTTGTTAAAAGGTGAAATTGTTCCAAGAAGTGTTGGAACCCATCAGATTTTTCCGCAGCTTTTTTTTTTGTAACGATCAACTTTTTCTTTTATTATTAAAATAAAATTATTATTATTTATTTTATTATTAAAAAATGTTAAAATGTTCGTCGACATAGTGGAACCTGTCAAACTCCCAGTGCACATTTCATAAGGCTGAAGCCTTTTGTTAGTTTTAATTGTATTGAAAGTCTATTGAAATTAAAAAGGCAAAAAGTGTTGTGGTCCCTTAAGCTCCCAGCACATATGTACAGTTGCATTTACAGGTCCTATGCCATTTGTCAGTTTACAGATACAGAAAAAAAAGGAAAACATTCAGAAATATATCACAGGTACAGACTGTTTCTCCATTCATTTAATGACCAACATGTCTACAAGCATTACCAGGCAGACTCAAGAATGCGTACAATTCAGCATGGACCTTGCTTTGCATACATTAGAAATTTCATGGTGCAAAATTTTCTAAAAGAGTGAAAAAAATAGAAAGTCCATGCAGGCAATGCTTTCGTTATCTCAGAAAGTGTTGGGCCATTTTTGCAATTTCAGAAGTGTCTAACAGAAATTGAGGAAAATCATGAACTGCACTGCACCTAACTTAATTAGAAGGTTTTTATAAGGGATTCAACACTTTATGCTACAATGTCAGCAGCAAGACATACACAGGAAGCTACAACATAGGTTTTGGTGTAGGTTATCTTAGTAAAGCACAATGAAGACTTATTTCAGTGTTCTGAAAGTTGATTCTACAAGCCTGAGTCAGATAATACCTCTAGCAGCTAGAAAAAGGTAAAGTAGTTATTGCATTTCAATGACTTGTACAGCAGTGGCCAAAAGTTGAGAGTAGTACAAATTTAAGTTTTAACAAAGTTTGGTGCTTCAATAGTTTTTAGAATTTTATGTCAGATGTTTCTATGATATATTGAAGTACAATTATAAGCATTTCATAAAGTTACAATTCATTTCTTCATCTCCATTTATTTGAATTTTTGGATAAGAATATTTGTTGATCTCTGTAATTTATTTTTGTATAACAAACAGCTAAATGACAGGGCTTATTAAATCCTGTACTATGTCATCAATGCCATAAGAGTAGCTGGGAGGGTCCAACACTGGGACAATGCTATATTAAGTGTGTTCATTTTTGCTCTTTTTACTTAAAAAAAAAGACCTTTAAACAGCAAGAAATATTTAAAATTGACAAATGGCCTATACTCTGAAAAACTAAATAAAGCACCAGTCTTTTGAAAATTTGAATGACTTGAGATGAGTTGAAGTAGCTAAACCACAAAATGTGTAAAAAATGTATCTTTAGTAATTTTTAATTAAAATCAAAACTTTTGTGAACAATTCAGAACTAAATCATAACATGGCGTTGTTGTCAGAGACAAAATAATTTTAAAACAAATTGTGAAATGACAATATTTTGTAATGACTTATAATAATAATATATACATTTCCTTTTAGTCAACAAGCCATGGAGACAGAGAAGTACAGTGCTTACTTACATTTCATCATTGCATTTTCTCTTTTGCAGACATGCTTATTGTCATGTAAGCAAAACAATAACTTTAACATTTTGTGGGGAGTTTGGTTCATGAAACAGTAACACAATAAATACTGCAGTTACATTTTAAATATATAATATGTTCCTGAAGAGCGGCTGGACCTTTACTTTGTCTGCCTGGCACTGAAACAGTAATGCTATAATTCTCTGAACACTACATTTGTCTTAGCTAGAACTTCTCTTCCAGTGATCAATAAACTAAAAGTCACGATTGTATATCAGCATGTTTTGATAATGCCAAGAGTATCTGATTGATCATGTCTTTCCGACAACATTATGACCAGTTCTCATGCTGTTAGGCTATTATTAGAAAGTAATGCTTGCAATATAAAGGCATTTATCTAGCCAATGAGACTTAGATATGTGTATTATTCATTTTTTCTTTATATTGTCATAAGAACTTCTTAGATGTACAAGATATCATTTAATGCTTTGTGGTAATCTTATCCCTGGAACACTTTACTCAATAGAAAGCATTTCTTTGGGTGTTTTATATTACTGTAACTGTAACACGTCCTGCTCCTGCTGTTCCAGGGTATACAAGACCTCTCCTTTCATTTGCCCCATAATACTCTGCACCACCTACCTCATCCTTGCTTCAATTTCCCCCTTCATTCTCTACAGCTTACACTTACTCCCCCTTAAGCTTTCCTACCTACTCCTTCCTTGCACTATACAAAAAAAACCCTTTCTTAATTATACATAATTGATTCTGTGGAGTGTGGAGTCATTTTAAAGACAAAAACAGTCCATGAGAAGGTGCTTATAAACTGTCCATCATATAGGAGATGATGATAAAGATGAAAACAGTGGGTATGATTACAGTGCCTACAAGTAGTATTCAACCCCCTGCAGATTTAGCAGGTTTGATAAGATGCAAATAAGTTAGAGCCTTCAAACTTCAAACAAGAGCAGGATTTATTAACAGATGCATAAATCTTACAAACCAAAAAGTTATGTTGCTCAGTTAAATTTTAATAAATTTTAAACATAAAAAAAAACAGTCCACGATCAACAGCTGTTGGATTCTAAACACTCTGGACAGTATTGAAAGAACTATGGGGCTGATTGATATGCCTGCGTCCTATTACCTTCTGATAAGTGCATAGAACTACCAGAGCAAAAACACTTGAGAGGTGGTGTTGTTCACATTTATATGTGTTTTGCTCACTTGGTCACATGAGGTGTGGACGTTGGGTCTTATTCTATTGATTGTTAATTATTGTTGGATAAAGCACTAGATAGTACATTATTCTGCGCTTCTTCTACAGATTTCTGATTTATCTTGATTCCTGATACCTTGGGGCAAAGAGCGGTCCCAGTTTTGAGAAGGAGCAGCGGGTTTTGATTGTCACACAACAGCTTAACGAAGTGACTTTTTGGATTATTTTTTGAGAACATTATTTTAGAAAAATTATTTGTATTTTACACTTCAACACATTCTTCACTAATTTATTTATTTATTTATGTTGTAGCGCATCTCACTGTCATATTTTTGGTTTTTTGGTTTCAAATTAAAGAATAGCAGTTTTTAAAACAATTATTTTAAAGTATGTAAAACATTTTAAATATGTGAACATCATTTTGTGTCATGCACACAAACATTATAATACTATCTAAACAGCTCATTTGTTTATACTAACTAAAACAATTCTTGTCTCAGTGGAGAAGGGAAACAACTTTTCAAATGGATTAGGGTGTGGACTTTCAGTTCTTTCTAACACTTAAAGAAATTTTAGCGTGCATAATTTTAAAAAGGTAATGTATCTTTAAAAGCTAGGAAACAGGAAATAAATTGCTAAAGCTTACATAAAAATGCAAGAAGATAGAGTAACGTACTTTAAAAATGTAGCTTACTGCATAGCTATAGTGAAATGTAGTTATTTGCTGCAGAGAACTTCCTTAATGATTTTAGAACAGACATTTTCCTTAATGATTTATTTATAGAAAGCAGTCATTTCAAATAAACACTACATTCAATAGCTTGCAAATATATCCGTGATTCAGTACATGCCAATGTTCAAATCAGTCATCCAAATGTAATGTATGGAAATGCTTTCCATTTTGATTTCTGATGGAGGTACAGTGCTTATAAGTGGCAGAGATGATGAACAATTTTACATCCATATACAAATGCTGTAAGCACAGAAAAAATGGAGCCCTTTCAAATGTGTTTTTCTCGTGCATTTTTGAGTTCTGTGGCCCTTTTTATCTGTTAGTGTCGATCAGTCCTAGGCAATCCAGTTGTTACCAATCCCATCATTTTCAGTTTCATTAAAGTAGATTATCAAATGGAGAAAAAAAAAGCTAAATTTCTACTAAATATAAAGTAAATACAATGACCTTACACTTTATGTGATTTTCTGTGAACCTTGTGTATACACTTGAAAAAGGGCTTATTGCCAAGATATGTTGTGCGTGTTGCAATTGCCCCCCAAAAAAAGGTTACAGCACTGCTGCCTGTGAGTGTTTTGTGGCTTCTACCTACTTTACTACTTGTATGCTACATAACTATCGTTTGTTTACTATTGATGATGTTGTCAGGTAATCATTTATTTATATTCATTTCTAAATGCTCACTGTCTACATAATGTTACCTGAGGTACCTCTAGTTTATTACAGCACTATTCTGTTAATTTAACTTAAGTTCAGGCAATGTTCTTGTCTACTTTATTGTGATTTCACTATTTCAGGGTCACCTTAGCTAATATAAGACTATGCAATGGGTGGGTTTTGAACTTTTCCAGGATCTCCACCAGGATTAATGAATCATCATTGATGAATCATCAATAAGGGTCTATGGTAGAGTAGATTCTATCATACCTCACCCCAGAGGTGAGCGAAAGATGCAGCTAGATAGGTAGGACTTAACTCCACCAAGGACCATAGTGGCTTTAGAAGCTTGAGCTTCCTGGCCTTGACCAATGGACAATCAAATTAGGAAACCATCAAGAAAGCTTATGATAATAGGAACTTTAACTCCATAAGAAAGGAAGAAGTCTGCCTGTGTCAGGAAAATGACATACCCTTGTGGTCACAGCATTCCATGATATTCTGATGTTGTCCTGGGTGCATCATTACGGCGCAGACGCAGTCACGGTATTCTGTTGCAGTCATGACATTCTGATGTGGTCACAGTATTTTGACGTGGTCTCATTTCCCGCCTAGTCTCCAATTTAAACCCACCTGTTTTCAGTATCAATGCCCGATGATACGTCTCCTTTCATAGATCCTTGGTGTAACTTTGTTTCCTGTTCCTGTCCTTCTTTGTATGACCTTGGCTTGTTTCCTGTGCCTGTTTGATCTCTGCCTGCCCTGACCCTCTGCTTCATTTTACCAACTACGTTTGCTTGCTGCCTGTCTCGACCTTCTTCCAGTCTAACTACACTCCACTTCTTGTCTGCTTCACCTGACCAGCTGTGAACTGCAACACTAGGGATTGCTACCTGGGTATTTCCCTGCCTCTAAGTCCAAACCTCCTTGTGGGGGTCCCTGGTGAAAACCAGGAGTGCCTTAGACTCCATGGGGGGAATTCACTATGTTCCGAAGTGAGGTGCGTAGTGTTTGCCTCACTTCGGAAAGACTGAAATGCGCATGCCCATGTCCTGCACGCGGACATCAGAATGCGCATTAAAGGGATTCCCCTCCCGGCGAGGAGACTCAAGTGCTCTCGTCGGGAGGGGAATCCCTTTAATGCGCATGCTGATGTCTGCGTGCAGGACATCAGCATGCGCACTTCAGTCTTTCTGAAGTGAGGCGAACACTACACACCTCACTTCGGAACATAGTGAATTACCCTCTATGTCCTGGGAGTTGCTAGAGCTAAGTCCATTCTGGTTTTCGTTCCATCCATCTCCCAGCTGCTGCCTTCCCCTCCACCACTGGGACTGTCTAGTTTGCTATGAATGAACTTCCGGTTCCATACAGCCTGGAAGCCTGTTAGTAAAGGATAGGTTTCCTAGCATGTATGTTCTCACTATGCTATAGGTCTAGGATGTGTCCCTGAGGACACCTTCTGGTGTTAACTATGTTCTAAGAATTTTACTGTACTTATATATGGTGCTACTGTTGCTGAAACATTAATTACCTCTTTTTTAGATTAAATAAATTGTTTGGATATATTAGAACAGTAACTACTGGAACCACAAACAATTATGAGTTTTTATTGTGCTGCATGTGTAGTCCTTCATAGGCCCATATTTGTAGTTATTTATCACCACTATTCAAGATAGCTACAATTCCCATCATTTCCTGTGAGATAGTCACACATTAGTGATGTCCTAAACTGGAAAATAAAATGATATGCCACGGAGGAAGAAAAAAAAGAAAATATTTCAGTATGAGCTTAGACAGATATAAAAAAACAAAACAAAGCAAAACAAGTCTGTTATGCATTTTTATTAAGTAATAAAAATCCAAATGTTCATACAGTAGCATTATTTTTAGAATGATGTTCACTATTTTTTAAAAAATGCATGGAAACTATATAAATGTTTTACATTATTAACTTTGCCTTCGTTTTAAGCAGTTTCCAATCTGACCGCATCATCACTCACTCAGTTGTTAATGGAATGCATATGTGTTCCATTCACTGGCTCCAGCTGTTGACAACATTAAAACAGCATTGTCATTATGATGTCTGATATGATCTGTCACTATTTACTTATCGGTGGGATGCTCTTTGCATTCCACTCAGTGCACAGGCACTTATGGGAATGGCAGGAAGTCCACTATCACCATATTTATTTTATGACTCCTGAGGAAGCTGCACATCTATGAGAGCTGGTGAAACACATTGAGTTTATTCCTACATCCCCCAGGCCTAATCAATAACGTTAAAGTGGATAGGGTGAACAGCTTAAAATTTTTAGGTGTTCACATATCCGACACTCTAACTTGGACCACTCATTCCTCAAAGTCCCTAAGCAAAGCACATGAGAGACTATCTCCTCAGATGTCTTAAGAGAGAGCGTGTATGTACACGTATTCTTGTGGACTTCTATAGATGCTCCATAGAGAGTATTCTGTCCTATTGCATCACCTCCTGGTGTGGCAATTGCAGTGTCTACTACAGGAAATCATTTCAAAGAGTGGATAAACTTGCACAAAAGACCAATGCCGTCCAACTGTCTTCCATCAAAGATATACATCGAAGTCGATGCCTATCTAGAGCACGCAACATTATTGCCGATGTGCTCCACCCTAATCATGTCCTTTACTCCTTACTGCCATCTGGAAGATGCTACAGAGTTCTAAAGTGTTGTACTAACAGGCTAAGGAAGAGTTTCTTCCCAGATTCGATAGTCAGTCTGAAGCTCTAAATATCTAAACTCTTGTCCGCCCCAATTGGTTCAATCCCATCCCATCCATACTTCACCTTGCCCTCTCATTTATTTATTATTATTTTTTATCATATTTAAATATTCTATAACTATTATTTGTGATCACTATTTCTATCCATGCTTCTGCTATTATTTAATATCTATTTCTACTGTTATTACTAATATTTGTCATTGCCATAATGATATTATTATTTTCTGTTACTATGGAGGCACTTGCAATTTCGCTAATATGCATGTTTGTATTATTCAGTGACAATAAACTCATCTAATCTTATCATTCTTGTTCTTATTACACTTTATTTAAATAAATTAAAAATGTAGTCTGTTTGCTGAATCCATGCTCATGCAGCACCAGAATTTTGCATTAAATATACTATCAAGTTATGTCTAGGCCAAGCATATTTTTTAAAAATATCTGTTTAACACTAAAATGTATTTCACCTCTCTACATAGAGCAGACTATAAAAGTCAATCAGTTCTGACATAGTATATTACTTTTGGAAGAATGAGTTTGACATTATTGTGCATTCACTGATATCCTGTGGAGCGAATCTCCATAGTCAGCTATTAATAGTTATTTTAACTGGACAACATTGTGCCAACGTTGCCTCTCTTGTGATTGATTAGTCATATAGTAAAATAATGGCTGGAGATTCATTTGCTCAACTTTGCTTATTAATTAGCTTTCAAATAGGAAATTACATAGTATTGCATGGGCTGTATTATTCACAAGGCAGAATAAGCATTGATGCTGTTCACTCTATAATGATCCATTTCAACTTTACAATGCAGTAAGGAGAATGCAGTGCAACACTAATTAATCCCAGCAAGCATGAGATTTTCTATAGACAGTATTTTCCACCATCAAGAATCAGCATAGCAAAGCAATAGCAAGGTTTGAAGCAATAGCTGCTTCAAACCTTAATTGGCATATATATATATATATATATATATATATATATATATATATATATACGCACATGCATGTAAGGAAATACAGAAATATAGTTTTTGGTCACAGAGCAACAACAAATTAGCAACTGCTGTTTCGAGATTACCATGTACTCGCAGACTTATTTGCATTCATTTCAAGTCAACTGTACAACATACTATATATTCTGTTCCCAACCATCATTTAAACTTTATTTATTTATTTATTATACAAATTGACAAATATTTATGGATTTTTTTTGGAGATGGAGTCATTTCTTTGATAAAGACATATTCATATATGATATAAAAAGTGAAGAGACATAATAAAAAAGAATTAAAAATACTGCTTACAATGAAAGGTAAACATACATAGTTTACTGATAGTCAGAGTTCACAGCCTGTGTTCTTAACAGTAATTGGGTTAATTTATAGCAATACTTTCAGTCATGCCATGGTGGAATATCATCTTCTGCAATAGTCATACAAGCTCTTTCCTGTTGGACATTTTGTCATAGTTAGATGATTTTTCATGTAAAAATGACCATTGAGTCAATATCAACAGTAGCAAACATTTTGTGAACAAACTTCCTGCTTCAATTTTTGATTGCAGCACTTAAAGAAAGAAGTTTGTTTGCAAAACATTTGCTGGTGTTGGTTAAAGTTGCACTGATGGAATAAAAATAATTATCCATCTTGAGATGGCTGATTAAGGGTTAGACTTCATTTCATCCTCTCATAGCTGAAGTCAACAAGCAAAATATGACAAGTACAACAAACTTGTTGGAAGAATTATCGGCCACAGCTTTGAGTTTTAAATGATCACACAATATGCCAACAGTTTCTGTTCAGCAACTGGAATGATAACCAAAAAAATCAGTATTCTCTGCCAACCTCAGAAGAAAATGGCAAAGCCATAGGCTTCCAACCTTCCTCCAGAGATAGATATAACTCACCAAGCAATTAAAATGAACATAGTCAGTTATCACTTTATCACTCAAGCTGTTATAGGGCACAGGTTTTTCACTCACTTTAACTGCTGCAGTTTATCCCTTTATGGTATTGCTTCCTGGGTTGTTTGAACAGTGACATCATCAGGATATGCATGCTGGGATAGAAATTAGTCCTGCCCCAGGGAAAAGTAAGAGAAGAGCAGGAAGGAGGGAAAACCTCATGGGCTAGAGGAACTAACTGATCCAGGCCTGCTACACTTCTGAGGACTGAATTACCAATAAGGTTTATCTGCAGTACAGTGTCCCCTGCCAGATGGACACTGCATCATATAACAGATGCACTTCTCTGTGGATTATATTGTATCAGGAGGATTTAGTATTTCCTTTGGATTACAATAATCAACCTGCAGAAGCTGAGTTATCTCTTCATCTGTGACATCAACAGTTTCACTGAGGATATACAAACTATATATATATACTGTATATATATTTATATATATATATATATATATATATATATATATATATAAAACCTAAAGGAGTCTACAAAGGGCCCAGGACGGTAACTATATTTATTTACCACCAATATATATTTATATATATATATATATATATATATACAGTATATTGTCTTTAGGTGTGCACACCTCAAACTCTGTGCTTATATTGTTGTACTTTATACCTGTTATTTGCATTTGAATGTTTTTGATTTGTATATCTTTAGATATCAAGTTATTATTTAATATATATAAAGCATTGTTACTGTTTTCTGCAACGAGTATTGCTATTATTTGTTACCCTGTAAATCAGGTCCCAGGAAGGGCATTCGCCATTAACAAAATCCCTGTCCTGAGTGGAGGCACGCCAGTAATTAGTATTTTTGCCGCTCTCCCAACTTGTAGGCAGAGATCAGGCTCCTGTTAGCACCATATATTAAACTAAACTTGTTGCCATATTATCATATAGGCTACACTGTCATTATAAAGAAAACATGCAACTAACAACTGTCTTAAAAAGTACACCCATGGAACCAGATCTTTGGAAATACTTTAGCAATTAACAGCACCGATTAAAACATTTTCCCCTACAACAAAAAACACAGTGGGTAAGGAGGGTGGGTAAGTTTTGAAAAATGTAGCTGCAGCCCATGAGCAGTGCCCACCCAAATCAGGTGTTAGTCAAGGTTCACAATGGCTTTTTTATGCTCAGCGTATAGATGTCACACATAAAAACAAAATATGCTTTCAGTGTAAACCCATGGTTTTACCTGGTTCCAGATACACTAGCGTATGACAAGCATACGCTATGTCCAGAATGCTGGGCATTGTATTTTGTGCAGTGCGCAAGGAAGAGCTGTGAATGCCAAGGGAGCATTCACACTTTTGCAGGTAGGTACAACAGAAAAATATGCCAGAGCATTTTTTTTCTCTCACACTATCATATTATGGTAGTCTTTAGGTATAGGTAGCCTTTTAAAAGCATCTGTTGTTTTTTATATACAGTCATGGCCAAATATTTTTATCACATACAGAAATACAATTGCAATCATATTATGAGTAACAAAAGCTTTTA
>WMED01018132.1:0-12796 GCA_019650415.1 Pipa parva | reverse complement strand
TTAACCAATAGCAGTCGGGCAGCTTTTTCTTCTCATGTTGCCTGACTTGCAGAACAGAAAAAGGATGGGGAGTGGGGGGAGGAAAATGTCAGCTCTCAGAAAAACTAATTAAGGAAAACAAATGGCAAGTATTATTTCTTCCCTAAATGTTTTTTTAACTATTTGTGTCAGCAATTGGCTTAGTATAAAGGAGTTTTATTTATATATATATATATATATATATATATATATATATATGTGTGTGTGTGTGTGTGCACTTATATCAGCACTATAGTGCCCCTTTAAGAGATAGAGATAACAAGTCAGAGTTTCCTTCACAGTGTCACACTGGTATAAGCTGAGGTGCAGGATTTCATTATTAACAAAAGCTGAATTGTAACACTTCTTAATGTTGCAAGGAAAAGTGAATTGAGTCTTCAGAATTGAAGTTTCAGATAGATTTTCATTCAGCCATCCATGTGATATCCACAGGTATAACCGCAGGATTAAAACAACAAGTGGAGACTAATAGCGACCATAAGATAACCAAGCCGCATCATTGATTTAGCCTGGAGAAAACTACCTTTATGTTCACAAAGTCATTGGGACAATACTTCTGAACTTCTGCATCAAACAAAGACACGGGGTTGCAGCTGTGCCTGCAAAACAAAGCGAAAATCTCACTTTGATTTGGGAATAATAGTAAAATATACTATGAATCCATTAATTTATCTGGACAATAAGTTAAACAAGTTACCAGACTGAATAAAAGAAACAGGCATTTGGGTAGATTCTGACACTTTTTCTTCATAACTGTATTATCAGGGGAGGCTCTGCATGCTGGATTGGGAAAGGGATGGAGTTGGAACTTGGGTTAGCTGCCGGATGAATACAGGAAAACTTTCGCTGGCTGGCAGCAGAGCATGTAGCTGACTAAGCACTGCACTACCTAAATTGCTTTGTTGGTTAGTGTACAGGTGATCTACACACTCTTGTGAGTTACTGCAGCACCCAAGTCAACTGCCTATGTTGCCTAGCACGAGTCTTGGGGGGAATTCACGATAGTCCAAAGTGAGGTGCGGAGTGTTCACCTCACTTCAGACTGACTGATCTGCGCTCGATGATGCCCTGCACGTGGACATCAGCGAGCGCATTAAGGGGATTCCAGTCTCTGCGAGGTAACTCTTTTGCTCTTGCCAAGACTACAATCTCTTTAATGCGCTCGCTGATGTCCACGTGCAGGACATCAGCGAGCGAATATCAGTCAGTCTGAAGTGAGGCGAACACTCTGCACTATCGTGAATTCCCCCCTTGTTCTTTTTTTGCAAAGCAGCATAAATTAGAGATATAACATGTTTAGATCTACAAGAAGCAGTCCTTGGTTGTACTGGAGACATAGTCTTATTTCTTGCCAGAGAGGCTATACCGGTGCTTCTATTGTATTGTCCACTGCTGTGTGAAGTGAACTGGGGTATACTGCAGATATAGGAGCCAGATTACTTGGTGTTAAAGACTGGTAAAAAAAAATCACATCTTCACCCCCAGGTATAAATTGTGATGCCGTAAGATCTTGTGGGAAGTCTAGGTTCTTGGTGAAGAAAGAGATTTGTGGCAGGGCTGCCTCCGACTTCAGATCTCAATTTCCCTAACTCTGACTGCCTCATACATGGCGCATAAAATATATTTATTGGAACACAAAAAAACTTTAATAAATGGTAAATATGCAATACACTATGCAGTAAGTGGGAAACAACAGTTTTCAACAAAAATGTCCTGAATATAATATTATTATTAATATTAGAATATTATATAATATTCAACACTTATTGCATTGAACTAACTGTACCTAATCTATTATATATGTTGGAATTGGTTCATTTTATAACGACTTTGATGCCACCAAAATGGACACCAAACCCACAGACCTGAATTGTGGGTGTATAAGAGATCCCACATCTTTAATACACCATGCTTTAAATAGATTAAGAGTGTATGTGTTGATATATGGGCCTGTGTGAGAATTTTACATCAATTGTGTCTCAGTAGAACTAGCTAGATAGGGTTGCTGAGTTGTCCATATATATGGCCCTGTGATGCACAGGATGCAGGATACTATTAAAGGAGCAGTAACACCAATACATTACATAAAAAATGCTGTTTATTGTGAACGCCTAATTTCAGGCATTGCAAACATTTTGTCTGAGCAGTGGAAAAAAAAGAAAACACAAGGGATTCTAATCAGGTTGTCACCTACAAATTAAAAAAAATTTTTAAACTAAAATTAGGCATAATTGATGTCAATTTAGGAAAGAATGTTCAGTATGTAGCTATTCCTGGTTTGTAAAAAAAAAAAGTATTTTTTTTCTTTACTGGTCCTTTAAAAGTACTGAGTACTCCTAAACAGACAAACCCAGCTTTTGTTCACTTAAAATGTTTACCACTAAATTCTATGAACACCTTTTCAGGTATCTGCTTCTTTAAAAAAATGCTAACAGAATTATTTATTTGTCAGAAGAAAGGGACTGAGATAAGATAGAGGATATGTGACAAAAAATTGTGTTTGTCACAAATTATCAGGTATAGCTTAACTTTAGATTGTTCTCTCTCTTATTCTCTCTTAAGTGTACAGTTGGAAAATGTTAAGAGGACAACGTTTCTACCCACCATTTTTTCATATGATCCAGGAATTCCAATGCTAACAAATGCCCTGATACAGAAGTCATCACCACTGTGACATCCTGAAGAAAACAGAAGGAAAAACACATCTAATGAATGACAAAAATAAAGCATGTGCAGAATAGCAAAAATCAGGGTATTTAACAGAGTACATACGTCAGATATGTTTAAAGAGTAATCAATTACCTTGCCAAATAAATGATACTCATATTCATAAATCTTGTTAAACTTGGAGTAGCCCTCTCTCTGAAAACATACAAAAAAACTGTTAAAAACAAAGGCAGCTGTTATATCAATCAAACCCATTTTGTACAATGTCAAACAGATCACCTCACGACACGTCTTGAGCTGGTCATACATGTGAAGTTCCTTTTGTTTAGCGTGGATAGACTAACTCTCAGGGAAAGTATGGATAAATGTCACTACCTGACTGCTACAAAAACACCAATTGATGTGATTGGTTCAACCCCGTATGAGTATCATATATACTTTTATATTTGCCTTTGATTCTCAAAAACCAAAGTTATGGCAGTTAGTACGATTTTGACGATTTCACTTAACAATTGACTTTTTAGACTCTTACACCCCTGATGATGCAGGACGCATCTGGCATTATTAATACTGTATTTACGGTTCCCAGAGTTACCTAGACTGACACCTGGTGTTGTAAACAGCATGCGATACGGATAAAGTTTTAATTAACTTCCGCGCATGCGCAGTGGTACTTCCTGGTCTACCGAGATCTGTATGCGGTTGAACAGTCTTAACAATGCATGAGCTGCCATTTGACCGAGCTGTATGCCTCCTGCCTCATTGTGAGTAAGACCCTTCCTTTGTTTTTAATGTATTATGCAGGTTTCACCAGCACACGAACATTTTAAGGGTATATATATGAGTTTAAAACGCACTCCTGTACCATGATTAAGCGCTTAGGCGCGAAACGCGTAGGTCCCTCCCACCCACTGTTTCAAGTGTCCTAGCATGGACTTTTAATCAATGTAAATAAAAACTTTGATTTTACTCCATTGGCGTGCCGGAGAACTATTGCTTTTTTCGTCTTGCCGAATTGGGAACAGGATATCCCTTCTCTGTGCACCCACTTTCACACAGCAGCCGGATTTTCAGGATTGAGCAGGTAAACCAAACAAACACTTCAGATCAGGGACAGGCAATAGCTGTCATTCAAGTGGTTGAGGAACAATCAATTTGTTATCGCATCACCAACTTAAAAAACAAGCAAACTATAGGAATCTGTAGTTTGGCAACAGCTGGAGCACCAAAGGTTGCCTATTACTGCTCTAAAATGTAATATCCACAGACAGGGAAGGTTATTATTATGTTCATCCAGCTCTTGGGTGCAGATCAGCTTACAGCTGAAGTTGTTGCAGGTAGACAATAACAGAACAGAATTGGCAAGGCCCTTTTGTAAAAGAAGAGCTAAGGCTGTTTCTTCTGTGCTGATTGTATAGGTAAAGGAACATAACCACATGCGAGCTGTGCTGATATTAAAGAATTCAGAGAAAATATTTTGCAGTGAATTCACAATCCACTCATCTAACATTTGCTTTCAGTAAAGCTTAGTAAGTGAAGATGAAATCTCACCCTTCTCATCCTGCTGTTGGACATGAGATCTGCAATTCCTTTGGCAGCGTCATTCTTTTCAGCAACGCACAAAACTTTCTGAACTGGGATCCTCAATGTCATATTTGCAGTTTGGTAAGAGAACATACACACTGCACACGGAGCCAAAACTCTGAGTTTGCTGAGTGTTAGAACTCTGTTCAGAAGAATCATCACTTGGACAGGAAGACTTTCCCAGAATATATAGCAATCATTTCTTTAGGCCAAGAAAACGACAAAATGATTTGTCAAAACAGCCCATAAAGAAAAAAAAAAGGGGGGTTGGGGACCTTTAAATAGAAAATAAAAACATCTGATAATGTATCAAAATGAAATGGTTTGTTTTCAATATTAATAGAACAGTAACACCACAAAAACAAAATCCCTCAAATGTGTTTATAGTTACTTTATGTTCAAATCTGTGTTTCTGAAATTTTTCAATTGTAAAGTATATTTAGCTGGCAAGGCTAGTGACAGCTTACCAACATAAAAGTGCAGTCTCGAGATAGAAGTAAACCATGGCTGGGTAATCCTGACATTTTTTTTAAAACCAGCTATTCTTTAAAAAAAAATATGTAAACAGCTAATATAATATATCGGGGCTGTTTAAATACAAGTACCAAATAGTATTACTTTACATTATTGTTCTAAATAGGTCAGTATTTGTAATATAAATGTATCTGTACTCTAGTATGTGACATATACACACATATTCACAAAGAACATTATCCAAAACGGTATTAAACCCACTGTTGCACCTTTAACTGTTAAACTGTCCCTGTCTGACATCTCACCCATAAACTAACTGATATAAGTAAGTGATTAGACTTATTTATTTTAATATCCAACAACCTACATGTAACAACAGTAATAAATGTATGTGTGCAGTATGTTTCTAAACTGCAACACTCCAGCACCTGTGTGGGTTTCCTCCCACAATCCAAAAACATACATCTGTGTGTGTGACTGAATAGGGAAAGTAGATTGTAAGCTCCACGGGGCAGGGACCGAAGTGAATGATGAATCTCTGTAAAAGTGCATTGTAATATAGTAGCGCTATATCAATGAATAAATACAATACATACCCACATACTCCACTACTTAACTACAAATCCCAGAACTACTGGTTAACCTACAAATGGCCAGCAAGATAAACAGATCACCCCTTTCATAAGGGACACATGTCCTAGCACAAATCTTAGTATAAGAGTGGAAATATATATATAATTGATCAGTTCATTAGTGGAGCACAGGTCAGAGGTGACTTGTGCTCACTACAGCCCCATGTCACTATAGATCAGGGCTGTTGCACTTCTAGGGTGACTACTGGGAGTTTTTGGGATAACAGCTGCAGTGACTATGAGCAAAGTTATTTATCACGGGATATGAGCAATGACATACCAGTCCTTCAGGTGGTAATGAGAACATGCCATTGGTCTAGTAGTCCAACAGCACACTAACTAGCCCAGATACAGAACAGAGACATTATTTCCCGCCTTCTCTTTTCCACTCTGTCTAGCTTAGACCCTTTCCGGCTTCCGTATCACGTGAACTCCTGCGCGCGACCGCGACTCCAGCTCAGGCTAAAACTACATTTCCCGTCAGGCAACATTTTTTTTAAGCTGTTTGGACCCATAACGCCGAGAAGCGGACGGAACGAGACGTGTCGCTTTACGGTTGTGGTAATAAAGAAATAAATAATAGAGATCTGGTTTTCTTTTTACGCAATAAGAAGGTGTTTTTTTTTTTTTTTTTTTGGAGAACTGAAATCAGCGGTATAAGACTGTTTACAGCAGGTGGCTTCCTCACTTTACGTTGTGGAGTCACGTGTCCCGCCTCCCAAGATGGCTTCCTCCCTGTGATGCGCTTGTGAGTGTTCTACACCCGCACAAGCTAATTTTCTGGGGGGGGGGGTGTGTGTGGGGTAGGAAATATGATTGGTTCTCCGGATCTCTTGCCTTTTACTATGGACAATGATTTTGATGACCCGCTACAGGGTAACTCTGGGCTGCCGGAAGAGTACTCGGTTCCTCTCTTCCCCTTCTCTCAAGCCAACAGCAGCCCCTGGTCTAGACTGTCTGGGGCTAAGTTTAGAAGGGATTTTATTCTCATCTCTGAATTCTCTGAGCAAGTGGGGCCACAGCCTCTTCTCACCATTCCTGATGACCCCAGAATCCAGGGTGAGTTTGATCTGAACTACTTCTCACTGCGAATCATGTCGGTGGACTATCAGGCATCCTTTGTAGGACACCCCCCAGGATCTTCCTACCCAAAGCTAAATTTTGTAGAAGACTCTAAGGTGGTTCTGGGGGATTCCAAAGAAGGGGCCTTTGCTTATGTCCACCACTTGACGCTTTATGACCTGGAGGCGCGCGGGTTTGTACGTCCCTTTTGCATGGCTTATATATCCACTGATGAGGAAAAAATAATGCAGCAGTTCACAAGGCTCTCCAGCGACTTCTCTAAGGCCTCCGAGTGCCTTAAAACTGGAAACAGGAAAACGTTTGCTAATGAGCTGGAAAAGAAACTTAAAGACCTTGATTACACCAGGACTGTACTTCAAATGCAGATGGATGAACAAATGAAGGCTGATGATAAAGGATTCTACACAACGCAAACCATTGATAAAGCCAATGAACTTGCCAATGTGGAAAAATCTATTATAGAGCATCAGGATTTATTGAAGCAGATACAGTTCTACCCATATAGGAAGCTAAAAGATACTTCTTTCCAACCATATGAGCCAGAAAGCTTACAAGATACTTCTGTTATTAATGAATCTGATCAACCCCCTATCTTGGATAACCCAACAGAAAGACTGGTGGAATTGGAGACCACAAATTACCATCCTAGATCATCCTACACTCCTAAATTTATAAAGGCAAAATCATCTAAATGCTTTGACAAAAAAATGAAAACACTGGAGGAACTTGTTGACATCTACTTCTTTACTCAAACAATAGAGCTTTTAACTAGCATAGAAAAAATATATAGGGGGGATTTGAGCTATCTTATTATGAGGCACCTTGAAAAAGCACTTTTAGAGCAACAAACAATTTCAAATGTCTTGTTTGAAGACAATGCAATTGGGGATATAAAACTATCTGATACACATTATTCTAATGTATTGGGAGTTATTGAAGGTTTACATAGTCCAAAGTTGGAAGAGCCAGGAAACCTTAAAAATTCAGCAAGTTTAGAATCATATAAATCAAGTGTAGAGTCTGTTCCTATTAAAATAAAACAAGAATTATTTAATGATGACTGTCATGAAGAGATGTCTGAACTGTGTGTCTCTGACAACCCAGAAAATACTGATTGCAATGATTTGGATGTTAAAGGTAGCATTAGCAGTGGTGAAAGCATTGAGGTTATAAGGACTGAGAAGTCTGAGGCTTCACTCACATACTCCGAAAACCAGCCATGCTTAAGATTACATCTTAGCCCACAGGTACCCAAGAGGAGGGTAGGTAGCAGAAGAACCATAAGTGAGGATAGTATTGAAGTTTTAAGCACTTGTCTTTCAGAACCTGTGGTACCAGAGGATTTTAGACCTACATACAAAGTTGCCATTCATGAAGAAGAACCTGATGGAACTGATTTTTTATTAGAAGAACAATGCAATCCCACCACTAATGAAGAGTGTTTGCTGAATGATAGTGAGGTCTCTGCAAATGATTTACTGGTCGATCAAGCCTGTTGCATAGGAGCAGAGCATTCTACACTTCAAGAGCAGGCTGCAAGCAAGGTTTCCTCAGCCTTTGAAAATGATATTGTAATTAATGTCCCACCACAGTCTTCTAGACATGAGGACCATGCCTTTCAAGTCAAGTTCTCATTGGGCACATTTGACAACCCTAACAAAGTGGGCCTTCAAGACTGCTCTCTTCCTGAACCAGAGCCAACTTATTTACTGAGCAGTTCAGAATCCTTAGGACTTAGTATTGAAGATCATTCTGACTCTACAAGTTACAGAAGCAGCACATCTACCTGCTCAGATAGGACCCCCTCCCCTTCTCCTTGTGTGCGAGGCATTTCTGAAAGGCACAAAAGAAAATCTGGCCAACATGCTCTAATGTTTATACGACAGTACCCCTTTTCCCACCCTGCTATTTATTCTCTTCTCTGTGGAAGAACACTTATTGTATTGGGAGAGGAGGAAGCCTTTGTGAAAAGGCTTGTACTGGCATTGTCTATTTTTGTTCCCAATTATGGACATGCTGCCAAACCTGTAAATACATGGGTTACTTCTCCGTTGCACATCATAGATTTTCAAAAGTGGAAACTGATTGGACTACAGAGGTAATTGATTAGGTGTAGACAATGCATAAGATTTGTCTGAGCTGTATCAAAAGTATTTTTTAACTACAATTAGTTAAATTAGGGCAATTATAGCATAATCTGTATATTATAAATGTGTGGGTGTGGTACACTTTGTCCAATTCTGATATTCTTAAACAATACTTAAAGGATAGCATCATCCTACATATATTTACATTTTGTAATCTTTCTCATCATGATTCAGCTGTTGTTATTTGTAAAACTTTTTTTATCTGGTAAATAATAACCCATATTTTCAAAGGGTGTTCTTATAAGCTGGGTTCACCTTACTAAAAAAATCTCATTCTCCTGTCATATTTTTGTGGTGTCCATTAGAAATAATTTAAAGTCTATCAGCAAAAATTTGCAACTAGTTGGAATGTTAAGTTTGTGTAGTGATGTCCCTAAACATACAAGTAATGCTAGAAATGCACCTTATATTGCTCATGTAATACCCCAAACATCTTGCTGGTTAATTCAGCAATTCGCATTGATACTGTTTCAAAACAAATGCTCCAGTATGAAGACAGACCTCATTGCATACAGATTTGGCATTGTGGCCAGTTTGCAAATGATTCCCATTGTTGCTTAACAGGCTCGTATATTTTTCCTATCTCTTATTTTTGGATTCTCATTATTTCAGTTTTATCAAGTCACTTTATTTTATGGTTTTAGTTTCATTTCAGTCAAGTCTTTACACATCTGTTTGGGCCTTACAGTTACAAACGCACAAAAAAAAGCAAGTTTTGGGGCAGTCAGAAACATGTGAATTAAATTTTTTTGTATCCTCTCGACTGAGTGTAATCTAAAACTTGCACAACATTCAGGGTGGATAGACCCTTCCTCAGGTTACCTGTTTTGTTGTAAACTTAGCAGGAGTTGGCACAATAAAATGAATTTCTATGTTTCTGGCAGCCCCTATTATTTCTTTTTGTGTGTGTGTATGTGTGCTATATTGTTTCTGGGATTAGGTATATTGTACATGTACAGTATGTACCTATATATAGGTGCCCAGGTATTGTGCGCTATACAAAAGGTAACCTGTTTTTTTTTTTTAAATCTGAATTACTTTTATACACTAGAACTATTGCTTCTTTTACAGTAAAGTGCTAAACATTGAGTTACTTTGATTTTGGAAAAATGTCATTAATGTTTGCTTAGCATAACAGGAGTAGTCTTGCTTTATGCTTGGCATACTATCTACAGTATTGTATAACATAGCGCTGACAGTTTCCAATACAAAAATTCAGACATTGGAAAAATGCTCAATATAATACAAGTAAAGTTAATTACAAGCACAGAATCATGAAGATACATCACCTAGAGTGCCAAGCATTGACTGAAACAGTAGAATGGTTGTCCCTACTCCCACAGAGCTTACTGTCTAAATAGGAGGGAGGATTACACAAATATGAGGGTGCTAGATACAGTAAACATAGCGCTGAATCATAAGGCTATAAGTATGAATCATAAGTAGAAATAACAACTTAATGAAATAAGTGAATTAAAAAAACATGAAAACCAGTGATAGTGCTCTAAAAGGAAGGATCTGAATTTAGTTTTGGGGGCAAATGTAGAGGGGTATAGAATTCCAGAGATCCAGGGCAATAGAAGAAGGTGGTTTAAAGAGGAACCAATGTTCGCTAACCATAACTAATATGCTGAAAGTACAGGGTCTGCAAGCATAAACTGCTATATTACGAAGCAGCAAATTAGTACCTTTGTCAGAACTACTAATGCTAATATCTCATTGCTGCCATATTGGATCTCTTTTAATATGCTAATGAACCCTGATCCATTACACCAGTGATGACTAACCTATGACGTGCAGAGATGAGACATGCTTTTAGTAGGAGAGTTGCCCCGCCTTCAAAATGTCCTAGATTTTTCTCAAAGTGACACACCAGCTGACGTTATGCTCAATTTCTTTTTTTAAATTTTTTTATGGATTTCGACACGCCAAGCTCAAAAGGTTGGCCATCATTGCATTAAACTGTAAATATCAATGAAGCATACACTCAGCATTGGTTTTCACACATGCTCTTTCTGAAGCCAGTCCCCAGGACACCAGCTTTCTCAACAGGGACTGGAGCAGAATTGCTTCAAAGACTGTTATGTACTTGTGAAATCATGCAGAAGATACAGAAATAATCAAGTAGGTGGCTGAGAAGGGAAAGACTGTGGGTTTATCGTGTTGCTGGCATGTAGGCTAAATGAACAAATCTGATTTATTAGAAGATAGTTATATAATGCAGTTGAATTGGCTATTTAAATTGTAATAAAAATATTGTATTAAGTATAAACTGAGAATGCTTCCATTGAGATATGGGGTTATTCACTAAAGTCTAAATCGTTGTATATAGGTGCGAATTCACCGGATAAAGACAGTCGCAATAGGCTGCTACTGTCGCAGTCGCGTCTTTATAATGAGAATATTATTGCAGTTGCAACTTTATTATGGGAAAATTGTCGCAAACTTAAAATTAAAAAATTGTCGCGACTTTACAATGGGGAAATTGCCCTGGATTTGCTATGGGAATCCGCTGTTTGTGAATTCGACAGTCGAATTCACACCTTAGTGAACAACCCTCATGGTCTTATACGCCATATTAGAAAAACAAACTGGATCTTCAGACATAGAATGTTTGCAAACATTCCAGTTTCAATCACTTCTTTGCATTCCATTTATCTGTTTAGTTCCAAACATTCATTTGGAAACTTGACTGCTTTTAGTTTTAACCATGGAATCATCATTTAACTGGCAATTCAATCTTACGATTCTAACAATCAGTCCTGCTTATTAAAGCATTTCAACAAAACTGATGTGTTATAATCCCTGCTGCAAATGTTACAAATAGCTCCTTAGAATTAGCTTTGTATTTTTTTTAACAAGCGGCAAGAAAGGCATTTTCCTGGAACCAATAGCTGTCACAATGTGAGGCACAAGCAAAGTTAGGTAAGGCCCAAAAGCAACCTTATCTTGCTTTTGATTAGTAACCCTGCATCATAGTATTTCAATCTTTCAAGTAAATGGTGAGTTTCATTTTTTTTTTTTTTTCAATATGTTTTATTATTTGGTGGCAATGTAAAATGTGCATAACCACAGCTTGTATAAGATCCCAGACCCAAAACTGACCGTGCCTTTTTGATAAATATTAAAATTCAGTAAAAAGTAGCTTTAGATGCTCTTCAATGAGAAGATTTTTACAAATTCTATGTATGAATCATTTCCTGCTAATGTTATAGAGAATTTTTACTTGGTAGCGTTAGTGGCCCTTTTAAAATGGGGAAGAAAGCGCCTGATAGTATTTGACCTGATTATACTATGTATCTTGTTTCTCCAGAGGGGCTTCTCCTTCAGGTAAAATGTTGCACTCCTTGAACCGCTACAGCCGCTATGCTAGTGTCCTGGATGCGGACAACAAGACACTGCGTTGCCCTATTTACAAGGGAATGTTTATCCAGAGACTGGCTGATCATCGCACACACATCAGACGAGGCAGTACATACTACATGCATGTGCAAAGCATGTTGACTCAGTTAAGTTCCAAGGCTTTCTTATTTACATTCTGCCACCACATACATCTCCCCATCTGGGATAAAGAAAGTGAGGAATCCATTGCACAGCGAAGAGCAGCCTTCCTACACCAGCTACTTGGTCTCTCTGAAGAGGACAGCAAGATAGTGGAATATCTCTCAGAGCTTCTCAAAATGAATTACCTGAGGGAATCAGGGACGCAGCTGCTCCCAGTGCTCAGGTTTGACTATATCCCCAGCTTTTTATACAAAATCTAACCTGTGGGATGCAACTTGAGCCTCTTTGTCTTGTGATGAGGCTGCTATTGACTTGAGAATGTAACCGCATCAGAAGGATGATTATTTTTCCACCTCAGGGCTGGATACATCTATAGGAAAGCCTAACTTGTGTTTTGTTTTGTTTGTTCATTGTGTGTGTGTGTGTGTGTGTGTGTGTGTATGTGTTTAATTGTGCAAGGATATCTTAAAGGGCAAGTAAAAGCCAGCATTAAGTTGAAGGAAAAACATGTTTACTTTCACTTTTTTCTTATAAATGTTCAACAAAAACCATAGCCATTGGTTTTGCTCTACAGCAAAAAAAAAATATGAATGGTAGCTACCCTATTGGCCTTTTGTGATATTCACTGACACATAGGGGAGAATTCACGATACTCTGAAGTGAGGT
>WMED01018131.1:0-12796 GCA_019650415.1 Pipa parva | reverse complement strand
TATAAAGATGCAACTGCGACAGTAGCAGCCTATTGCGACTCTCTTTACAAAAAAGGAAGCAGAAAACCAATTTTTGTGGTGCACTCAGTTCTATAGGGGAAATAATTATCTACAAACACTACCTGTGAAGGATTGCTTTGATTTCTCATCCCTACAGCTCCTTTGGTTCCAACTGGGTAACAAGATATCTTGCATTTGCCTTGTCATGTTTTGATCTGTGATATGGGGCCAGGATGTTGAGTGACTTCAGAAATGTATATGTTATAAGATGTACTATCTTACCAATTATAAAATGATAGCAATTCTTCCATGTTAAGTGAATAACATGTACACTTCCTCTTAGTATAGAACACTACTGTTCTCAACAGAACATTTTTGCTTTTAATTGTTTTTAATGTTTTTTCATTGCAACTTACTTTTCACATGCTTTTTTGTTATCATTTGTTATAAATAAAGAAACAAGTTTTAGTGTGCACCACAAAAATGGGTTTTCTGCTTCCTTTTTTGTAATTACTATATCATACCCAGTTGGTAGCACCTAATTGATATCTTTTGCTTAATTTTATTTTATGTGCTCGCTGGCCCCCCCTTTTTCTGAGTATGATATTGCGACTGTCTTTAGGTGGTGAATTTACACCTTTACGTGACAATTTGGACTTTAGAGAATAACCCCCTATGTGTGGATGAAGCTTACGATGAGGTGGACCAAAAGCAACCAAAAAGCTTTCAATTTCAAAGGAGATATAGAGCAGTTCTTATTAAAACAAAAGCTACTTACATGGTCCCCTGATTATGGGTATGTGACAAATAAAACACTCTTTCATGTCCCTGTGGTTGACTGCATACTCACAATGGCTGCTTCATTAACAAAGATTAGTTCGTTAGTTTAATTTTAATTAGTTAGAATTAGTTTGATTCGGCCTTAGGCCAAATAGACCAAAGGCCGAATAGTCACATAGAGCTACAAATCCGCATCCATTTGCCACTTTCCTATGTTCATTTATTGACTAAACTGTGGGAAGTGGTGAATACACAACCACTCACATAAAACTCATTTATTGTATTGACCTTTATTAAAGGGGTTATTCACTAAAGTCTGAATTGTTGCGTATAGATGCGAATTCACCAGATAAAGATAGTTGCAATAGGCTGCTACTGCCGCAGTCGCGTCTTTATAATGAGAATATTGTCGCAGTCGCGACTTTATTATGGAAAAAATGTCACAATCTTAACATTAAAAAATTGTCTCAACTACAATGTGGAAATTGTAGCAGATTTGCTATGGGAATCCGCTGTTTGCGAATTCGACAGTCGAATTCAAACCTAAGTGAATAACCCCCAGTGTCTTAATTTTTGCTCCTAAAGATGCACTAGGTCTTATTTTTGGAGGATGTCTTGTTTTTGGGACACGGTACTGGTATAATTCTCATACTTTACTGCAGCTACAGTAGGTCTTAATTTCAGGGGAGGCCTTATATTTCTAAGCTTGGAAAAAATTGCACTTATTTTCGGGGGATCTCTTATTTTCGGTTAACAGGGTATGCACTTGACAGAGATCTCTGCTGTCCATTTGTTTGACAATTGCATTCTCCACTTAGTCAGTAATGAGAAGTGAATTTGTGACTATTTTGGTGATGCGATTTGAATTGTAGCGAAGTGAATTCAACAAGGGAATTAATCTTTTAGGGGGATTATTTGCTAAAGTCTGAATTGTTGCGTTTAGGGGTTAATTCGCCAAATAAAGACAGTCGCAATAGGCAGCTACTGTTGCAGTTGCGTCTTTATAATGAGAATATTGTCGCAGTCTCAACTTTATTATGGGAAATTGTTGCAATCTTAACTTTAAAAAAGTGTCACAACTTTACAATGGGGAAATTGTCACGGATTTACTATGGAAATCCACTATTTAAGTATTCGACAGTCGAATTTGCACCTTAGTGAATACCCCCCTTTTAGCCTCCAATTCAGAGCCATATATCTATCCTGCAGTAATTATTAATGTTTTAATTTTGTTAATTGTTGTCGATGCAGTATATTATGCTTGGAAACTCTCAGATTCAGTGCAACTGACATATGAGATACTTGCACACAAAAAACAAACATTTATTCAAGGTTTTTACTGATTTAATCCTTAGCACTGTTAGTCATTAAGATCTGAAGATATTTCAGCAGGGCACAAAGATAACATCTGCTAGCTAAAACATATTAAAGTAATGCATTTGGCTTTCAATATAAATGTTCTTATTAGTAGATTATAACACAGAGAATTAGTTAGTTAGTTAGTTAGTATTAGTGAGACAGTAGCTCAGGCCCATTGCACCTATAGGGTAAAGTAGGGTTGATTACCAGAGCACACTGTGTGACCAGTGGCGATTGCTCAAAGACTGCAAGGGAAGCTCAGCTTCCCCTAAAATGTAAAAAAAAAAAGTGATCAAATATATCAAATATATACTGTTGTGTGTACATATCATTGACTAAACATGCACTACAACGCGCTCAACTTTTGTTCAGAATCAGCTTCTTATCATTGGTAACGATGCGGCTTTCCTCTCACTCATTCCTGCAGCTTCACAGTGCTTTATACAGTGTGGACACAGAGTTCAATAACGAAGCAAAAAGTGCAGCGAAATGAGACGAGTCATTGGATAAATGCTGGGCTTTGTCCCGCCCAGCGGACGCTCAGCATCTCTGAGGGTCTATGGGACAGTGGGCTGGCCTCGGCTGGCCCAGACGCTCAGCTTCTGCATGATGATTGGATGATTTGTCTGAGGCAGAATCCCTTTTTGATTGACAGCGAAATGAGCAAATCAGCGATCTTTTGGTGTATTGTGGTCAAGTCTCTCGAAAAGACGCCTTGTTGGTACGACAGGGTCACAGATCATTTTCTTGAAAAGGAACTGAGGGGAGAATTTACGTATAAATAAACTGACACATTTTATGATGTAGGCCGAAATTGAGCTTCCCCAACTTGAAAGACCAGCATCCGCCATTGTGTGTGACAGAAGTTCATCTAGTTTCATGTAATGTGCTTGATGAGCAATCTGTCTTGGCTAGCTTTGCCTTTTGTCGCAACCTCCACAAGCTACTTGCACTCCCAAAAGAGAGTTTTGTACCAACCATCTTGTCCATCCTGTCCTGGCCTGCTGTACCCCTACTGCTTGGGAGTGAGTGCTGAATGATGCTGCTGGTACCGGACTCTCTATTCGCCCCTTCTAGCCATAGCAATCTTTCCCCTTGGCAACAATCAAAAGCACTCACTGCATAGTTTAATTGGCTGTCTGCACTTCCTATACTGAGATCTGGTGGGTATCAACTGCATCGGTGGCCCCCGGGGGTCCATAACCTCAAAACAGCCCAGGGACCAAGGTAGAGTTAATCCATCCTTGTGTGAAAATGTCATATATTATGTAAATAAAATAGCATAGAATGTTTGACTTTGTGTAAACAATTACATGGGATTATAAGATAATGGTGTTGTTATGCGTGACTGCTTATATTTCAACACAAAACCGCTTACAACATTTTAGGCGTGGCACCAAAAAGGAATGCTCTGGCAAAATTCTAAAGAACATCTTCTATTGAGAAAAAACATAAATCAGGATTCTCTGTTTTCAGGGAATGTCACCATTATAATGTATTTTCTATGGATTTTTTGTTTTTGTATTTTTTAGTTGTCTTTGTATTTGATTGAGTTACTATTATCTAACTGGTCTCCACAAAATGCTAACTAATAAAATACTAACAGTATTATCTGTCTAGCCTGACATTGAGTCCACCTTCCAGTCTAGTTTCAGCTAGTGTCCCATTACATATCATTATGCACAGGAGCAATATAATATTGTAATTATATTTATATTATAACTCAGATCATGACCCATTAGGTTTAATCTCAGCACTGTATATCCCAGTACAGTTCATTCAGGCTTGTGTGTTATCACGCGTGCTTACAATATACAGTACAATGAAAATATTGCACATTTTATTAAAAAACACTTTTTTAATAAGATTTAAGTTCTTATTAAGAGAAATTATGTTTTATTAAAGTAGAGCTAAAGTTAGAAGTAAAAAGTAGACACCTAAAACAATATCTTATTCTAATCTGAAACATGGCAGTGACAGCTTGAACTGTGCTGTCATATCCCTGCATGGAAGCAGACTTCATAGCGTTTGCGAGGGTACAGGAGCCAACATGAAGCACCACACACTTATGCAAAAGAGTGTATATGTCATCACGCTCATTGTGCTTCTTATATTGCTGGTGAGGGGACGTTCTCATTGGGGGGCACTATCAGCATGATGACGTATATGCTCTTTCTCACCGCCAGTTTGATTAAGTGGGCGGTGCTTCGTGCTGGCTCCTGTACCCTCCCAAGTACTGTGAAGTCTTCCCCCATGCAGGGATATGACAGCTCAGTTCAAGCTGTCACTGACATGTTTCAGCTTAGAAGAAGGTAACGTTTTAGATGTCTACTTCTTATTTCTACCTTTAGTTCTCCTATAAGATCCTGAATAAACCAACAACTAATCAAGCAATTGTACATAAAACCAAAACAAAACCTGATTTTAGTAAACAGTCTTCACGGAATGCATGTTTTATTCTTATTTAGTTGTTTCTGTGGGAACAATGTGGTTTCGTTTGCTGGCAGTAACATAATATTGAGAGATTCTGAGTACCTTGGCTGTGACAGTGATAGATCCAGGAAGGCAACCAAGTCAGTGACAAGAACAATCTATTCTTAGAGGTGAACAAATTTGATACAGTGACTTTTAGTAGTATTGTTTATCCGTATGGGAGCACCCTGAGCCTTTTACATTATACTTTGTACAATGTTCTTCTTTTTAGTGAATTATGAATTTATTATTAGTGAATGAGAATTGGTGGCTGACATTGCTACTGTGTATTTTATTAGAGATTCAGAATAGGTCATTGTAGTGTTTGCCAGTGCTGCTACTGTAAGTGTGATGTTTAGAAAGTCTGTTTGTTTGCTAGATATGTACAGCTAGTGCCAGACAAGTATCTTGCCTCTTCTAAAACATTGCTTGTAAATCCAAAGGTACTTGCATTTAGGCCCTCATTCACCATAGTGCGAAGTGAGCCGCGAAGCGTTGGGTTCACTTCGCATATGGTATAATGCGCCCGCTGATGTCCTGCACGCGGACATCAGCATGCGCATTAAAGGGATTCCCCTCCCGGCAAGGAGACTCGAGTGTTCTCGCTGGGAGGGGAATCCCTTTAATGCGCTCGCTGATGTCCGCGTGCAGGACATCAGCATGCGCATAACACCATATGCGAAGTGAGCCGAACACTTCGCGGCTCACTTCGCACTATGGTGAATGAGGGCCTTAGTGTATTCTTGATGTATGCAGCTGTGGGAGGTGCAGGAAGTGCAAAACACCATGCAAGGGGAATTTATCAACAGTTGCAAACTCAATAGAGATCTAGGAACCCATAGAAACCAATTAGAATTTAGCTTTCATAAATCTAGCTTCCTGTATACTAGTAAATACTAACTCCTGGTTGGTTGCTATGAGTTTCTAGACCTCTAATAAGTTTTCACCTGTTGATAAATTCCCCTTGTCTGCCCTAACCACTCTCTAGTGTTCAGTACAAAGTTTAAAGAGACCATATTCACCAGGAAAAGAAAATTACTATTTCTATTGGCATGGCAATTATTCTTAAGTGGGAATCTTAGAAACTGAATAAATTTCTATTGTTTGTGTTGATCCTTTCTTCTCGTTGCAGCAGATTGCGACTAGGTAAACTCCTCCAAATTCACCTGTTTGACTTTATCACATCAGACTGACGAATTGGGGGTTGATGGAGGGCTTCAGTGTTGTGTAAGGCGACTATTCATTCATTCAAAAGTGCCAATGGCGACTGCGACTAAGTGACAACATGACCTAGGGACAAGGTGACATAAAAACAGATAGAATATTCACACAATACAGTTAGTGGGATATAATGAGACTGACATCACTGCCCTTCACTTGTCGAATTCACCTCACTCCGCATGACTTCTCATCCTACTTCTATTTGACTGACTATGCTACTCTATGCATCGGACAGCGATCACCACTGCCCGCTGTTAGGCAAGCATATTCTCACTTTGGTCAATTTTGCTTGTTTGGGTTAAGTAATACAAAGCTGCCACTTTTCTAAAACTGTAAGGTTATATTTCTGTTTTTTAAACAATTCATTAACTAGGTCTTCAACATTACAGTGAGGGACAGTCTAAGGAGTGCAGCCCCCAGATCACTGCAATGCCTTATTTGATCTAAATCCACCTTAGCAAACAAATATCTTTGCAATGGGTGTTCTTATGTTTCCAGACTCTATTAGGAAACAACCCTATAGTATCTTCTTTCCATTTGCTGCTAGTTGGGTGACAAAAATTGCTTTGTTTATGCGTACTTTATTAAAAAGAAAAAAATAATTAATCCCAAATGTATGAAATCCAGATTTTAAATTTACGCAATTTAATGATATAATGTGTACTTTAAGAAGATTAACAAAGCTATAACTTACCAAGTTTGTTTAAAGGTGCCCAAAATTCCTCACTGCAAGTGAAAAATGACAAAGTGGCATAAAATAAATATGGCATTACAGAGCTCGGTTTATCTTTCTATTCATAATGTAAGTTGGTATCTAAGTTACACAACCGTCAGACACACCTTGCGGATGGCCTTTTAGAGGAGGGTGAGAACCACATTCCTGCAACTTATAAGAAGTCTGAGTTAATTTGTTTTGCAATGGCATTACTGTGCCAACCTGCTTTAGAATGTATTGCTGTTTAAACATGGATAAGATCTGTAGATGTGCATGTAATAGAAGTGAGCTGGAAAAACAAGGGATTATTATAAAGTAAAGCACCTTTCAGGGTTTTTTTCTAATTGGCATGTTTGATTCGGACTCTAGGTTACAGTTTGCTTTATTAATCCATTATGAATACTTTGTGCAGCTCTCAAAATAAATGCAATTGTTTTTAGATTCCCCCAGTTCAACAGAGACAGTCGTTTACTGAGGTCTAGCGAGTAACATTTAATAATGAATCAGCGGCTAGCTTTTATTATTACAGCCCTCTCTTACCGGTGAATGACATTTGGTATGGGTTATTATATAACAAAATTTGAAAAATCCTCCGGCACTCCACAGTTGTAGCTAAAAAATAGTCTTTATTTGTACCACATTGGTATAATTAAAATGGTTTAAAATCAAAATACAAACGCCTACGCGTTTCACACAATTCAGTGCTTACTCATGGCATATGTTTGTAGTGTATAAAAAGCTTAAATACCTTTTGGTGATAACAGACCTCCAGATAAATTTTGTTATTACTACAAATCGCCCACATACTCCAGAGCACCCGGCTACACTGCCTTATGTGGAGATTGAGCGGTCAGGTATCTTTTCATTTATGGGTTATTATATATCCTGTTTATACAGATATTGTATCAACGGCTTTAATGCCATGATTAAGCGCAATGCGCGAAACGCGTAGGCATTGCGACTTTTGTTGGTTTTAATGTTTTTAATTACTATGCCCATGTGGTGAATTAAAGGAGATTCTTTTAACTTAATATTGGAGTGCCGGAAGCATTTTTGGATTTTTCATATGGGTCTTTTTTCAACATGAATGACTTCACAGAATCAGGATAAATTACTAGACTTCAGCAAGATCTAAAAACTGGAAACCAGCGTACAAAGTGAAAACAGAAGGTGACAGGTCCTACGTAAGGCTGGGAAGTGGTAAATAGGGTGCACCATGCAGATAAATGGTAGTTGTTCAGCTAAAAGTTTAGCACCAGACCTGGGGTCAGCAAGCATACAGCATAAATCTAAGCCTAAATCCAAGTGTTTCCACAGCAAAGTGGCCAGAGTAGAAAAGGTAAAGGTACAGGGGCACTCAACTACTATAATTAGGGTAAAAAATCCAGTTATTGCATGGTGATGAGTGACTCAACGTTTCAAGGGACTTCAGTAACTCCCTTCCTCAGGTATAAAAAAACAACTGTGCAAAGTGACTTTAATACCTATGAGTCCCTCCCAACACTGGAAGGAATCACTTTATTAACCCATAAGTCTATGTTATACATTATACAGTGTTCACTGTATATAAACAGTATGGATGACCATAAGCAGGACAGAGGACCACATTGGGAGGTCAGAATTACACCCAAAGTGCCCCATTTCCTGACATGGCTGCCTCCCATGGCTACAACCACATAAATTGATAAAGCATTGAAGGAACAATTGTGTTACAGCTTCTCTTCTCTATCCCCTTATAGCACCTGCACCACTCCATATATCCTAAAAAAACACAAAATAGTATAAACTGAAAACGCTCATACAATATGACTGAATATGACTAGGAGAATATTAAACATAAACAATAGTCCACAATAGCTACTGCTGCTGAGGGAAGGTCAGTAAATAGTTTCACCTTTACAGTACATTGCTGAAGAAAAACGCATTCATATTTGACTTCCTCCAGGACACAGAAAAGTTAACACATCTGCCCCTTATTTGGACCACATCCTCATTGTAGCTGGATATGCTGGCCCCAGCTTCTGATCTTCTTTGCATATTAGTTACACTATGTTTGATCTTCTAGTCTTCGTGTTGTGGTGAACCTGTCTCTGTGTCACCATATTTTCTCAGTAATAGACCACTTCCTCTCTTTCTTTTGGCCTTCTGTTTTCTTCAGTCATTTATTTTGTAGCCATTAGTAAACAATTTAAAACTTCTAGACATTGAACAGTGTAAGAACAATTTGTGAAAGAGACTCCATATTTCGCAGTCACTACTTATCACATTGATTTTTATTTTTTGTGGTGTTCAGGTAACTCACTGATACTAAAGCCTTGCATGGTATTTCATTTACTGGCCATAATGAGAAAATAAGAAGAAATCCATTTTACTAAATGATTTTTTGAACATATTACAAGTTTCTCACTCTGACATTCTACTGCATTGTAGTAAGTATAAAAACCACCTGGGCCTGTTTTAATGCCTCCATTTACAATTATCTACATTTAACAATAAAAATAAAGATCTTATTCAAGCAGGCTTTTTGTCATACTCATACAATAAAAAAATTACATATGCTCAATATGCACAAATACACCGATCAGTTGTAACATTAAAAGAACCTGCCCAATATTGTATCGGTTCCCCTCCCACCACCAAAACAACTGTTTGAGGCATGGACTCCACAAGACCTCTGAAGATGTTATGTAGTATCTGCCACTAAGGTGTAAGCAGGTAGTTCTTTTAACATTTCTCACAGTTGCTGAATATTTAATTACCCTTTATTCCCCATAACTCACAGGTGAACCCCTTAGGGCAGACCTGGGCATTGTACAGCCCGTGGGCCACATCCAGCTCTCTATGTCTGACTGGCCCGCGTGAGCCTGTGAAATTGGGGGGGGGGGGGGGGGGGGGGCAATTGCCATAGGTATATATTACTTTGGCCCTGTAACGCCATTCCAGTTTCTCATGTGGCCCCATGGGAAAATTAATTGCCCACCCCTGCCTTAGGGCATACCCACTTATATTTAGGAGCTACATGTTGTGCATTTTAAAGCTAAATATCTAAATATCTTACTTTTCCCTGCGCAATTTAGAATTTTTGGAAGTACTGATATAATATATTGTAACTATAAATGAATTTGACACATTTTCAATTTGTGCTAGTGTCCTTTTAAGACAGGATGTCATTTTGAGCTTAGAAAACCACATTCTTTTTTTTCCCTTCTACATAGACTCTGTTGTTTATCACACACTACAGTAAATCAATAAGAACATCCTTAAAGTCAGGGGTTCACTAGTGTTTTTGAGAGCTGAAAGTTTTATCCAAAAGTAGATGGAGAGTTGGATACTTTCCTTTTAAAAGTTGGACATAGTGTACAAAGTGACAGACAGCACATGTTCCATTGGTTGCTAAAAAAGCTTCATGAGAAGAAAAGGTCCTTTTCCCAAAAATAGGTGTGTAGGAATTTGCCAGATTTTTAATCAGACCTTTCAAAGGTCTCAGTTTAAGATTAGCCACTGATTGCCATTCACTAGGAGAGGTAGGAAGTGTAATACCCCAATCTGTATGGCAACTGGGTGGACTACAGATAAGTGGTCACTATAACTGATGGGTAGGTGTGTAATGTACAGGGTTAATGTAGAATACTTTGGATACTAGTAGTATACTGTATAAACCTTAGTGATTTATACCTAACACTACAATCTATGTCATGCATCATTAATTATGTTGTTTATAATGTGCAGTATTTGTCAACTGTATCATAGTAACTACTACCACCATCTTCCTGGCAAATACTGATATCTGTCATCTATAATTATTATAAGTTTACTAGTCATACATTGTGATACAGTATAGTTGTACACACTTATCTTAGTTATACTCTTCCTTAAATTGAGTTTTAAAGGCTTGTTAATACTAAGCACCTAAGTCATGACCCTATTATTAAGTTTTTAAGACCTGCATTCTATATTGTTTCATTTAATTTGTTAAACATAATATTAGGCACTGAATAAAGGGATTCTTGTTTGGCATTTCATTTACATTCTCCTCCTTGCTCTAGCTAACAATTTTAGCATGAAATATCATATGCAATAAATATTATTAGTAATGATGAACATATGTTCTTAATCACCAGCCAAACCAAGTGGACCTCCAGGACAAGTTTAAAAAGTAGGAGAACATGGTTTGAAGTGCTTCAAAAAGAACAACACTCAGAAGTGAGAAAGGATCTCACTCAGTATCTAAAAATGAAAGGTTTCAGTTGTCTCAAAATGTTATGAGCAAAAGTGGCACATGCAGAGTCATTTCAACCAGCGTCTCATAAGGTCAATGAAGCAAGATTTTATGCAAAGTATTAGCACGGAGACAACAGTTCAGTGATCTGGAAAAATACTGACAATACAAGTGCTTCCTCAGCACAAATAAGTCAGATTGCTCTCTAAATGCCTAAGCATAAGAAAAACGATATCAAGTCATTTTTTTTTTCAAAAGATTTATGACAGGGCCCAAGCCTTCATGTTCAATCTGTTCGTAAAAGAAAGAGCATATTGCAATATTACCAGATAGGATTTTTTTTAAAAAATTGCTGCCTGAGGAACCTATTTCAATTTTTTAAAAAAGGTGAGGTATTTGCTCACTTAATTTCCTAAAATTTGTAAGGTACTGCAAACAGAGCAAAATCACATAGCGTTGCCATCATGTATGGTACCTGTTCAGTATGTCCATGCACTTACAGTTCTTCAGCAATATACAGTACCTATTGAGATTGAGACAGTGGCTGCTGGGAAATCCTTCAGGTATACCACAACAGCATAATGTTTTCCCTCTATATCCAATGGTGTTCCATTTAGTTTGCATTTACTGGAGTGAAGTGATGGAACTTTACACTAAGGGGCTTATTGACTAAAGGATGAATTCACCTTGCTAAAATTTGAGACGCATTGCCAAAATAATTGCAAATGCACTTCTCCTTATTGATGAAGCCGTGGATAGATTTGTTGAACAGGCGGACTGCTACAGACAAATTTGCATGCATAATGTGGCGAAGTCATTTAAATAGAAGTAGGCTGTAAAGTCATGCAATGTCATACAAATAGAAGTGCAGTGACATCATCCTCACAGTATCCTGCCAACTGTATATAATTGAATAATATATCTATTTCTATGTCAACGTACCTGGTTCATGTTTAGTAGTAGTCTAATTTAGTCACAGTCACCATTGTCACTTTTGATGAAACGGTCACCTTACACCACACTTTTACATTTATTTGCATTTCCCACATCTGACATAGCAAAGTCAAACAGGTGAATTCGGAGCAATAAAGCTAGTCACCACTTAGTCAATAGTCGAAGCGCCTGTGCACGGGCACGCTAAGTGGTGCGAAGTGCCGCGTAAGATTGTGACTATCGTAGGTTCCTGAACTGGTCACATATTTGCCACATCAAAGTGTTTGCTTAATAAGCATCATAGGGAAGTGGCAATCAAATGCGAATTCAGAACTATTCTGCTTTTAGTCAATAAGGCCGGAAGGCTCCATCACTTAGCAATTTGAAATAGAACAGTTTAAATAAAACATACACTGCAGCTGTCTATTACTTATAAAAATGTTTTCTTTATTGATGAATTCCTGATATAACCTTGCCTTCTATTGTCTTTTTACTTTATTCTTTCCAGAAATCCTTTATCTGTTATTTAAACAAATACTTACCCACTGCCAATGTTTACAGCATAATAGAGAATTATGATCTAGACCCAAAAGTTCAACAAAGGGAAAGTAAACTTATTTTTTTAAAAAAATACAACAATTTCAAGATACTGTAGCAATGAAATAGTGCATATGGTGTAAGATTGCAAATGATGGATTACCTGGTGGGAAGGATGCCACTTGGGCTATGTCCTAAGAACAGCATGCCATGCTAAGCAGAGTTTCAGTGAGGGTGAAGACTCTTGGAGAGGCCCTAGCTAACCAATTGAGTTAGACTACACTCTTATGATGATGAAAACAGTGGTATTTATGTTAGCAGACATAGATAAATATGTCCTTAAATATAATTTGGCATGAAGAATGTCTCTAAGTAAGCAGTGTTTATTAGATAAATACTGGTCTGGCAGTGATAGCATAATGATCCTCAGCTGAGAATTAAGTATACTTTTGATCCCTGGGCTGTTTTGAACATATGGGCCTCCACATGCCTGCCCCTAACCCCCCCTAAGGTGCTCCCCCAACCCCCCTTCCCCATACTGTGTTTCCCCAGTCCCCCCA
>WMED01018130.1:295-12797 GCA_019650415.1 Pipa parva | reverse complement strand
CATGGGAAGTAGTCCACAGGTAACTTCAATGGGAAAAATGTCAAATTGCATCACAAGCTTTTCTTAGGGATTAACCAATTTATTAACTAACAGACTAGTGTTAATCAGGGCTCCGGTGTTGAGTAAGGTGACTTTTCATTTCAAAGTGAAAATAGTCACTATGACTAAGTGAGAACATGTCCTAGGGACAAAGTGACATAGATATAGGTAGAATATTCACACAATACAGTTACTGGGATATGATTAGACTGACATCACTGCCCTTCACATGTCAAATTTGTACCACTCCTTATGACTTCTCATCCTACTTCTATCCAACTGACTATACCACATTACACATACGACAGCGCTGCTGTGCGCCTGCTTGACAAGTGTATTTTCCACTTACAACTCAAACTGTAGTGGCGAATCGTGAAGTGAATTTGACAGCTGAATTCGCACTTTAGTCAACAAGGCTCTAACAGTTTACTGCCAAATGTCCAAATAATAGACAGGATACATTTTGACCTTGTTAGAACCTTTCATGGCAAGACTCAGATGCAACTGGAGGAGTTACAGCAGCCATTGTTGCTATTTGGCCAATACCTCTATAGAGACCCAGCTGCTTAACTAAAGCAGCACCCCTGCAGATGCTGACAACATTTGGAACACCTGGCACCCACTCAATCCTGTTAAGTTTATTTATTTACTTTTAGTCCAAGGGCTTGCAGGGAGAGGGGCCAGATGCTGAACTTGTACTGGGGTCCATCTTAGGTATAGTACTCTACTGGTGGTGCAGAATGTAAAACAATAATGAACTAGATGTATATTATATATTTGCTGTGTATGCTTTTATTAATTATCAGAATGGTTTCAGGAAGTGCAGTTGTGCAAAGAGATGTTTGTAGGACCAGGCTAGAAGTTGCGAATGAAATCCAGAGTCAGCATACCATCAAAATGTCAGTTAACACACTATTTGGGTATCCTTATATAAATGGTTGCATGAGATGTTATGGTGATCGCACAGTAAAACTTTTCATTTACCATTACTGAGTGTGCTTTCTACCTTTGCCTATTTTTTTCTGTGAATACGGCATAAGGGAATTCATTCTGTCACCTCTGAAATCAATATATTGAGAAAAGTACTATGCTGAAGAACTCATGTTGTATCTGGAGTAACTTTGGGATAACTAAATAATGATGGATTGTTGGTAACTTGTATGGTGTTTCTCTAGTGTATAGCACTTATGTCATACCTGGATACCTTGAGGGTACTTGCTGCCTGAAAATCCACCCACCTAGAATTAGATGGTTAAGCGATGTGATCTTTGTCATGGCAGGGATTTTTTTAAATAGGGTAAATAGGATTATTTTGGTATTTATTAAGGGAACCCAGAGTCTCCATGTGAAATCTGGCAAACTCCCTGGTCATCTTACATTATAAAAATTTCCACACAAAAATAGACAGGTAACTTAGCAACAAATGATATAATTATAAGACAGCATACAACAGAAACACTAAGTCCAAACACTGGGGGGAATTCACGATAGTCCGAAGTGAGGTGCGGAGTCTTCGCCTCACTTCGCACTGACTGATATGTGCTCGCTGATGTCCTGCACGCGGACATCAGCGAGTGCTTTAAAGGGATTCCAGTCTCGGCGAGGAGACCCTTTTGGTCTCGCTGAGACTGGAATCCCTTTAAAGCGATTCAGTGCGAAGTGAGATGAAGACTCCGCACCTCACTTCGCACTATCGTGAATTCCCCCCTTAAGTCTAGTCTAAAGTCCATATTCAACTGTCGAATTCTCAAACAGTGGATTCCCATAGTAAATATGCGACTGCGACAATTCTCCCATTATAAAGTTGTGACTGCAACAATTGTTAAAGTTGCTGCTGTGACAATATTTCCATAGTAAAGTTGCAACTGTGACATTATTCTCATTATAAAGATGTGACTCTGACAGTAGCATTGTATTGCAACTGTCTTTAGCTGGCAAATTAACACCTTTATGCAACATTTCAAACTTTACAGAATAACTCCCTAAAACTGCAATCAATCCACTAATTTAAAGATGGCTGAAACAACACACCTATGAACAAAAATTGCAAAATGTAAAGCACCACCTCTATATTTCCGGTTGCTATGTTATCCCTCTAAATTTGTCAAATTGTATTTAAAATAAATATCGGTAAAATAATAAACACAATATGAACCACTATAAGGCTGTCCAACCCAGTTATAACAACACAAGGGGCTGTGTCTTTAGAATGCATGGAACATCTAGAGCAATTAGCTTTACCATATTAATATCAGAAGTGGTTTTGTAATTTGTAATAATTTAATTTATATCTTTGAGAAGACAGTGATTGACACAAGACATAATAAAGTGGAAACAAAACTGCCGTGTGTTGTTTGGTTCAGTTTTCATTGACCAGATAAGAGTTTGGTCACTGCAGTTTATAGCTTTGAGATTCATAATCAGGATATATGAATAAAAAAATCCTTATGCAAGAAAATGAAAGGAATATCTTGGGCAGTAATAAATGCTACTTAAAAAATAACTATAGGCTTGTTATATCAAGTGGGGAGATATCAGTTTCTTCCTACTACTTATGTTCTATTTGGCAAAACTGAGAGGAGATGGAAGAGAAAAGGATCATGGTGGCTGTCAAGAACAGAAGTGATTAGCAGTGTACAGACAGAAAGGGCAGCACTGGAGCTTAACAGTGTGATCGGTGAGTATCTCACCCTTGCTAACCACACAGTGATGTAACAAGCCTACATTTCTCCATTATACTACTGAACCATAGAGAGCATGTCTTCTGTCTCTAGGGTCTGCCCTTTAAATCAACACATCACTGCACCTCTATTCCCTACAGTTTTCAAAACATGACCAAGAGCATCTCTCTTTTTTCCTAGATGTTTCTATAAATCGTACGTGTACTCCTCCCACCCCCTAAGCCCTGGACTCCAGAAACATTTTATTTTTGTACAGGCTGTTATCACAGGATTTGCAACAGTTTTTTTTTTTGTTTGTCTTTTTTTTTAGTTCACACAACAGTTTGCAATAAAGTAAGTAGTCCTTATAGTTAACAAAAACTCAGCTCTAGGTGGAGACAATAGCAAGCTAAAAATAATTAGGTAGGTTATAGTATCAATTCAAATAAAAGAACTAAACAATTATAATAGATTAGAAAAAGGCTTGGTAATTAATAAAAAAAACTTAAAACTAATTTCTGATTTTTCATATCCTTTAAAGAAGAACTAAACTGTGGCTTCATCAATTCAATCGATAAGGACACAGTAAAACTTAAAGTTGACTCACCGTTAAGTTATGAACTCCGGTATCATGCTGTTCCCTAACAGCACAAGGCATAAATGTTGCTGTTTTAGATTAAACCCCTCCATCCCATCAGTCAGCTCTATGAAGACCTATGCTGCAGACCTAATGTGTAAATGTTCATGGGAATATTATCCCCTCCTGTCTCTTCTTGCTTCCTGTATAGGGTCCTCAGATGGAAGGCACATGCTAGAAAGGACTGATGACCAGAATCTCAGATAAACTGAAGTGTAAACCAGTTTATACTTTCCCTCTTGGGAACTTCTGAGTGATTAGACATTAGTTCAGTTATAGATGTGCAGAGATATACTTAAATAGCTGACTGGTTTGAATGGGCAGTCCTCTGTGCCATAAGGAGATCTGAACAAATTGAGGGTAAACTCCATGTCAAGTATGATTGCTGGGAAACCCTGAAAGCTCAAGGACTTCTTAATATGAAATGTACATGTTTAATCTACTTTGATAAGACTAGTTTCCAACTAGAACTCCTTGTATGTAAATTAACCACAGTACTGTGTAAAAGTGTGAATACAGGTGACATAACAAAAATGGCTTAAACTTTAATGTCTAATGTTAAATTGGCCTAATGGACTGCTGGATCTGATAAAAGTGTGCACTATTATTGAATTAACATCATATTCCATGTGTTGCTTCTGTGGCCCATTAGTTGTGAAATGATGATGTCTACCAAGGTGATACCTGCTAAACATGTATGTGGGAGAGAAGGAAAAATGACAGTGTCTAGACAGACTAATACTAACTTGAACAGTAAAAGTAACTTTAGAGATAAGAAAACGCCCTCTGGACTGGGATTTTGTGGAGGATTCATACCGTAGCAAGATTACAAGACAAAATAGCTGTCAATGCTTTCCCAGATTGTTTATTATTGAAGAGCAAAGAAGAATAAAGATGAATAAAGAAGAATAAAGAGTGCTGATTGTTCTGAAGCACATCACACACATACAGGGTACTTGGAGCACTCAGCAAGACACAAGACATTTTAAATAATCCCGTGAAGTGCATGTCAGCACCAGCCATGCAATCATTAAAGCAAAATGTCACATACTAATTACTTAATAAGAACCTTGGAAATACATGTAAATATCCCAAATACTTTACTTTTCACTGACATAGTTATACTGCATCTATAACTTGTAATTTAAAAAAAAGTTGGATGTAATTAGCACTGAGTGTACAAGAGAGCCTTTATTACTAGTGGGCTCATACTTTTAGATGCCCTGTTTATTAACATTTCTTGTATTGTCAGACATATCCATCGTTCAGTTTGACTGTAAAATTTTCACCTCAGATATTTACACCATTCAGACTGTAGGTCTCAGTTAATATATAATGCATATCCACTTATAAATGCATTTGTGGCAGTGAAATAAACCATAGCTATCCTGAAGAATCAAACGCTGCTGATTACCCACAAGGGAATAGACAAATTGTCATTGTATATTCTTTGCTGTCAGCGGTATATTCTCTGACACATTGTTTCCTTTATTTAGCTTTGATTTTTTTTTTTTTTTCAGATCATTTTCTTCTGCTCATTCTGGGAATAGTAGAAGGTCACGCAGGAGAAAGTAGCATTAAAGTATTTATAAAGATTAGCACACATCAGAATCTGTTTACAATGTATTGTATACAACAGACTATATTCCATGTCTTGAAGCCTTTGGATAAAGGCATTAATCCCTAGAGTTAAAATATTAGAAAAATACTGTGCAAAGTCACGTACATGAGTTTATAGGTTTAACTCTATCACTTTTGGATCTATAGATGCTGAAACCATTATAACTGCAAAAGGTTTTAGACAGTAGAGTCTACTGACGTTACACTTTAAATAGAAGTAGTTTTTGTTCTTTAAAGGGCACTCATTATCAATTCCAAGGATAACAGCCTGTATTTCTCCTGCTGTTGCAGAACTACATTTCCCATTGTGATCAACAGTTTTTTAAGAGATCACATACCATAGGTTGGGGCGCTTGTTGAGCTCTACCTAGAGTCATTTCAGAGCCTGAAATGTGTATACTTTGTGTGGTTACAAACAAAAGCACTAAAAAAAAAAAAATTAACAAGAAAATTGACCTTATGTGCACATAAGACAGCAGATGGGCATAGTACATACAATTCCCGGTTGTACAATGAGTTTATATTCATATGTGTTTCATGGGAGAAAATCTACATTTCTTCCAAAAAGTAATATTTGTTGTCAGAAAGCCAAGGCAACAAAGATACACTAGACTTAGCTTGTAGAAGTCATCAGTGTTAAGGACTACAATTTCATTTCCATTTGTTTAGCCACAAAACTACAAAAGCAGTATCAAGAGCAGATAAAATATAGACTGTGGGATATAAAGTGAGCAGTCCTTTATTAGAGGCTGCCAAAATGTTCTCAGTGAGTTACATTGAAAAACTCACAATACAAACGTAAGAGTAACTTACCTTTATATTACATTTTCCATGTGTGTTAGCCAGTTAAGAAAATGTTGCTTCAGACAAACAATAATTTAAGATGTATTCCAAGTTACTAATGTTGTTATACCACTACTAAGGGTTTATTGTAATCATATCAAAATGTGGGTAAACCACATTGATGAAGTGAACAGATACAAATGAATTCCAAACAACTGCAAACTGATCTTCTTATCTTCTCTAAACATTCCATGTGAAGCATTCTCCCACCCACTGGCAGAGAAATAATGAGAGGAGGTTATGGGCTTTGTCAGAAGCTGTGGAAAACATTTATTCTAAAAAAAAAGTAAATTTACTTACCAAAAGTTACAAAAAATAACCCTCATCTCACTGACTAAACTCTATTTTTGTACAGTAATTCTTTTCTTTACGGTATAGCTTTCGGAAGGTTTATTCTCCTTCCTTCTTCAGGTTCAATACAATACTAGAGTAGTGTCTTGAACCTGATGAAGGCAAGAGAATAAACCTCCTGAAAGCTTGTTTATTTAAAAAGACTGTTAATCCAATAAAAAAAGGTATTACCAAATACTGCAATATACACACACACACACACACACACACATATATATACAGTATATTACAATGATACACTATTATAATAAAAACCCTGCATATTATCAGCTTTAGTATCCATACCATATATCTGGTTGATATCTTTCAGAACCACAAATGATTGTTCCATGTTTTGACAAGAGATCCTTGTTTGTGCCTGCATTTCTTAGAACTGTCAGTGAAGATATATGAAAGCTGCATGATAGAGGCACTAAGCTGTTATGAAGTCTGTGTGGTAAGAAAACACTGAAAAATCTTTGAATAATGATAACATCAGTTGTGGGGTGTTGTTATCATAGTATTAAATGTTAAAATGTTATCTATTAAAGTGTATTTGCTTTTAAACAAAGTAGCTTGTTGAATAATTTACTAAAATCCCTTAATATTTCCTTCTCTTGATTTCTTCTAAACCATTAAATATGGGATAAACAAAATAAGCCTCGCATGAATTACACTTCAAGACACTGTTTACCATCACTACCAAGTAGAATCAAGTTCTACTAGAAATGTATTCAATTTTTCAGTTGTTTTTTTGTTGTTTTTTTTTGTGAGGGCAAACAACACCAGAGGTCAACATGGTTAGTTGGCCCTGTACAACCACCCATAATTCACCACTGCATGCATTATTTGACATCTTTCATACTAGACCATTTTACTAACCTACACCATTTGTTTCATTTTTAACAGCTACCATGTTCACATCCTTTAGAACTTCACAACTTTAAGTAATATTTATTAAACTCAGAAAGACCACTTTCAGTCTTCCTGAGTTTACCAAGCGAGATCTCGCATTGTTCTCATGAGATTTTTTTCGAGATCAAGTTTTTCGATCTCAATTTTTTGAAAATTTTTGGTGGAAAGGTAGCCACGCTACAAATGTAAAGTATGGCTACCTTTCCATTGAAAAATTTGTAAAAATCAAGTTAAAAAAAAACTCGACCTCAAAAAATCAAAAAAATCTTGCGAGAACAATTCGAGATCTTGCTCGGTAAACTCGGAAAGACTGAAAGTGGTCTTTCTGAGTTTAATGTATTTCACCCTGTCAGTGTCAATGTCTTATTTGTTTCTCAACAGTGTATATAAACATATAATTTCATTGTAATATGTACAGTACAGGTACAAATTAAACATACTAGGTTAATTGAAGACCAACTAAAATTGCCCTAATCTGTGTGTGTGTCTGTCTATCTATAAGTGTGATTGACTGTAGAGGGAAACTAGATTGTGAGCTCCACAGGGAAGGGTCTGATGTGAGGTGCTGTGTAAGATGTTATAGCTATAAAAATAACTATATAAAATACAATGCAATAGTAAGTACTGTGCTTGATAACTGTTGGATAAATAGATTGCATTTCCTTGATCTGACCCATAAAGCTACCATATTATAAATTATTAAAGAGACATTTCCTCTTTGCATCCATTTTACCAAGAGAAATATAAAAAAAACATATTAGTCAAGAGTAAAAACTGATTTAAAAAAAAATGAAACTGTAAAAGTAACAAATATAAAATGTAATCAATCACCTTTGACCAGTTTCATAAATAACATAATACTTTATATTATTTCTTTGATATATTTCAGCTTGTCTGTGGAACACCATTGGCAGCCTGGTTAGCTTATAATGCTCAATAGTATTATAATATCATGCGTTAACAGTGTATAAGAGTATCTGTGAATTACAGGGATTAAATGAATGTACTTTCTTCTAATATTATTATTGTGTATTACAACCAGCTTTTGAAAATGCTGACTTTTTTTGCATTTCAGTGCAACGTTTGTGAAACTCTGTACTAGGGAGATTTGGATGTTAAACATTTTTAACAATTAAGCTTTGCAAAAGTTATTTTGATGTCTCCCTTGAATATTCAGTGTAAAAGTCTTGATACAATATGTATTCTGTATACACAACATATATTGTCTTGTCTCCAACTATCCCCAAAACCAGTCTATATTACTCTAGCACAGCACAGCAGCTAGAAACACATGGAACTTGAAAAAAACTATGTGACACTTCTACCACCAATACATTCATGCCTTATTTATCACTATCGCTCATTCTACTTACTGATTCCGTCTACTCCAACCTGTTATTCTGTTGACCTCTTAACACTGCAGTTTTTCTCTGAGGTGGGAAACTTTATTATTTTGTTGTTTATTGTGACTTTCAGAGGGTCATGTTCAGATTAACAATGAGGCAGTTGGGGCTGCAGGTCTATAGATGACTTTACTGGTTAATTCGATGCTGGTTCAGGACAGAGGTCTTTAGCATTGAAAGTCACATGACAGAATGTCAAAGCATTTTAAATTGTTTATCATCAGTGAAACATACTGAGGTTTTCAACACATTTCAATCAGAGAAGTAATAAAATACTGTTTATGGATATGTCATAAATAAAACTGGATTATTTAAAAAAATCAAAGATTTGGGGAAAATGGAACACCTATTTCTTTGGTAGTCAATAAAAAGTCAAAGTCGATACATTTCATCTCTCTGCTCATGTTAAAATGCTTGGAGATTTCATTATCTTAACCAAAGAAATGGTGGTGGAAGAAAGGCTCGAAAAGCAGCAGATACTGCAAACCCTTTATTGGGCAAATAATTACACACAACATGCCCTTTGTCAAGTGTCACACTTGTTCATGTACTACCATACAAGAGTGAACACGGCACCCTTGGAAGCGAAAAGGCCAGTATTTTTCCATTATTTCAGTTGCAACATTTTTTTTTTTACCACGTTTAATTTCATTATCTTTATCAAGATTTTCATCTGGAATAAAACAATACTACTGACGGAAGTATTGTAGCAGTGGTATTAGTGTTTGGTACTTCACAAATAGAAGAGTATTATTGAGTTATTAGTTAAATAAAAATAATGGTACCATGTTCCATGTCTGTTACAGAGTAATAAATGGGAAAAAAAGCATCCATCAAAATGACATCCATTTCTAATGCTTATTATCCACTCCAGTAGGAATAGGAAAATATTTGCAAATTTTGCACAGAAAAAAAAAAAAGCTTTATTCTCAATCCTAAATCAAGTTACAACTAAAACCAGTAAATGTGGGTGAATTAAATCCTGTTGATGTTTTCTTTGTAGAAAATGTAGCAACATCACCCGGTCTAAGACTACACCAGTTGGTTGGATGGAGGCGCGGGATATTCAATGAGGAGTTGTATAAAACTGAGAAGTCTGCCAGGGACTTCAGGGAGCAATGGAAAAACAGGACTGGTAGAAATGATTCACATAGAAGTGAAAGAGAATAAGAAATCCCTATGAGATTATTTTATTGGCAATCTTGCTTCCTTTTTTTCAGACTGTACTAAACATAGTGTCCATGCAGTTGGCTGCTAAAAGTAGAATTCGGATGCATTCCTGGTGTTAACACTCTCTATCATGATGCAGGTAGGTGGTTTTCCCTATATGCAATGATAAAGCATACAGTGTGGTAGACTGGGGGTAAATACTGAGATTTACTGAAGGCTTCCACAGATTTCTTCTCCAGTAGAATTATACATCATAATGTTTATGGCTATAAAATAATCACCTGGCTATAACAGCACACATTTGACTTACTGTATACAGTACGTAGATATGAAGGAGCTGAAAGAGTTAACAGTTTAAGATCCTTTTCTACTGTAAAATAAAATTGCAAAGTTCCTTTCTCCTAAGTTATATCATTGCTTCCCTATGGGGATGTTTGTAATGACTCCATCTGACTCTTATCATAATTTCATTCAAGCTTATATTGCTTTTCCAGTTATGCCTTTTTTTTACCATACTAGTGCATAACTGCCAACAGCAGCCTGATTTTCCCTAAATTAGAGCATTTCTTCTCAGTGAAAGCAAATTTCTCAGCACCATTTGCTTAATAGTGTACTGTATATTACAAGACAGTAAGTTTTGCATCCTAAGGCAAAGTCGCTGGCTTGAAGCTTGTTAAAAATGTCAAGGGTACAATAAGAGCTGCCTTTGCATGGGGAAAGTCTCTTACTATCTGCACAAAATGTTTTGTCAATAGGCCTTTTGTGTCATTTCATTGAAGAAAAAAAGGCTTTTTTTTCTGAATGTGACATTTGGCTATGAGGAGTCCTTAGAATTATCTTTACATGTATGTAATTAACGTTGGTATATTGCCTTTATACTAATGAGCTGTTAAAGTATATTTATTGCATGCAGCATGTGGAAAGTAATGGCTCTGAACGCCGCTGTCAAGTTTCATATCTTCTGAAAAATAACTGAAATGAAAATCAAGGAGTAAAATCTCAGAGTCAAGGGGAAGTAATTCAACATTAAATGATACTGATGCTGCATTCTTACATAATCTACAATTTATTTAAATACATATTGTTGTCTTTGGCCAATCCAATTAATATATATTTTTTTTATTATTATTTATTTATATTCTTATATAGCACTACTATTTTACGCAGCACTTTATAAAGATTCATCATTCACTTCAGTCCCTGCCCCATGGAGCTTACAATCTAATTTCCCTATTTTGTCACACACACAGATGTATGTTTTTGGATTGTAGGAGAAAACCCGAGCGCCCAGAGGAAACCCACGCAAGAATATACTCCCCTTCCCTTTTGCTTTACTTTTGAGGACTCAGCCCAGTGTGCCTCAGCAATGCAAGCTTGCCCTGCATATTCAGAGAACTGTTCCTAATCTTCCCTAAAAATATTGTTGTTTTGAGGATTATTTTACAAGCCTCAGCTTCCAGCTATTTGCCTGTCTACCTAGATGCTGTCTCACAATGTTATTCTTATAGCAGAATCCATTGCTTTTATTTACAGTATAGCCCTTAGTATCAGCCCTTCATACACTTTCCCTGCAAATTTTTTTAGAATGCTCCCTAAATTCCTCTCTGTCTATCCAGAAACTGTCCCTAAATTTCCCTGAAAAGGGAACTTGTTTCTTTGGTTTTAAAGCGCTAGCTTTCAAATTGTGTAAAGCAAGTAGCTACAGCTGTTCACCCAGTCATATCCCAAAATAAAAAATGTGGGTGGAGATGCATTTGAAAATGAGCTTCTAATCTGAACCATTGACATTCATTTAATATCTTAGAATTTCATTTTGAACATTCAGAATTTTACTTGAACCTTTGATCTAAACTGCTGAATTTCAGTGAGGTTTTTATAAAAATTGAGCCCTAATTGAATCCTTTTGTTTGGTTTGTATTAGGATCTCAGGTTTACCTTTATGAGTCACAGATCTGTGACATCAATGTAAGTCTATGGACATACCAGTTGAGCTTCATTCTTGGGATACCTGTGGTAGCACATGCCTATTTTACTACTATAGTGTCCATATGTGTACTAACTAATCAGGGGGTTATCTGAAAGCCTGAGTGTTATCCCACAAGCTAACTGGTTTATTACAGGGCCACTCAGACACACTATCCTTAATAAATAAAACATGTCTACCTATCTAGTAAGCACACAGAGGATAGACCATCCAGAAACTATAGCAGGACTAAAGAGGATATGTTTTAATCTCCCAGAATAAGTCATTCTGATTCAACCATTTTGTTTTGCACTCACTGAATGCATCACTTTCCATATCCACAAATGCATTCTTTTGAGTGGATGAGGCTCTAGAAGTGAATGCTTCCACTTCACTCCGAGGCACTAAACATTAGTAAAAATGTGGGAGGATATTTTGTAGGGGACTTATTTAAATATATATAGAGTGATATGAGTTTTCTCATTGAACTGAATGGTAAGATGTGTGCACTGTATGCACCAACTGGAATACTCAAGCCATTTCAGTTTGTCAAAAGATGACTGAAAGGCTGTAAGATTTAGTTGTTTTTTTTTTTGTTTTGTTTTTTTTTAGTAACTCAATATTGTAGGTGAAAACCTAGATGGAAATTTATAATACAGCAACTCACAATTTGTCATTGGAAAACATTTCCAGGACCTTTCTTCTTTTGTGAAGCAGGACCTTCAGAATCACTTCAGCCACAAGGTGAAGGTGATTTGTGTGCCTGGTCACAAATCAAGTATTGAATGCACAACTTTATTTCTGCTCATTATTCCAGACACTTTACAGTGATTGGGAAAATGTGAGAATCAACAATTCTAAAAAAATAAAAAAGAAGCAAAAGTTTAATTTTCTTTGCTAGTTAATTATGCAGTAAAAATGC
>WMED01018129.1:0-10868 GCA_019650415.1 Pipa parva | reverse complement strand
ACACACATAGATATTTTTCTTTTTTGAATGATACCCAGTGTTCAGCCTACATTCAATAAACAACATTTCTTAACACTCTATAACTAACTTTTGATAGGCTAATCTTAACTTGCGTGAGCATTTTCCTAACTTATATATATTGCAGATTATTATCTTTTGCTTAACATTCATAATATTCCTAAATATAACTCTTTAATTTTTATTAATTTAACCTACCTATATTCTATACTTTTGTAGTAATTCAACTAGAGATTAACATACATAACAATTCTAGGTATAAGTCTTAAATTTTTGTTAGTTTAACTTAACATACATTTCTAATAACGTTGCATATATATCCGTTAACTGTAAAGTTTCAACTGTGTATACTGGTCTTTCTCTATTTTACTTGACTCTGATAGTCTAATCTTAACTTACAAGTGCATTTACATAGCCCATATACATTGCAGATAATTACCTATTACTTAATATTCATACCATTCCTAGGTATAGCTATTCAATATTTGTTGATTTAACTCACATATGATATACTGTATACTTTTGCAGTTATTCAGCTAGGGCTTCGCATGCATAACATTCCTAAGTATAATCTTAAGTTTAGATATTTTAACTTAACATGCATTTCTAATAACATTGTATATACAACCATCGACTGTAAAGATTGAACTGTGGATACTGGTCTTTCTATATTAGATTTAGTTTTGTAAGTACCCTGCTCATTGAGTGTCTTGTTTTTGTTTACCACATTGCTAACCTTAGAATATGCCTAAGTAAGATGCGTTTGACGTCTGGTAATATTTGGTTATTTATTTTATCTAGGTATATGGTGTTGGTTTCTGAGTGTTGTGGGTATTTCTAATAATTATATACATTTTGACCAGTAATAATATATCTATTGTTAACTATAAAGTCTCTAAATATAGGTTAGTAGACATTTTGCTTTTTCTGCGGTAGGTTCTTCTGGTATGTGTCCGTGGACCTGTGGGGAAAAAAGGGGTTAGTCGCTGTACATAGAAAGATGAAGTTTAACTTTTGCATTGGATTCGTGAGTTCATTGTCCCTTTGTTTCAGAAACTGTCCATTATTGAGACCGAGAGAGTTTTTAGTGTGTTGTTGGTTCACTTGGTGTTTCTTTGGTTTGGTGTTATTGGCTCTTCTTGTGTATCCTTGTTTAGATATTGTAATACTTCTGGGATTTCACTTGGGTCTTTAATTATAAATCAAAGTCCTTTGACGTGAAATAGTAATTTGAATGGGAAACCCCATCTGTATGGGATATTCATTGCAGTTAAGACTGTGAGCAGGGGTTTTAGGTTCCTTCTCTTTTGTAAGGTTAGCGCTGAGAGGTCTGCAAAGATCTGAGGTTTAATTCTGTCCATCTCCATCTGGCTGCTCTTAGGATGTTTTCTTTGGTGTGGAAGTAATGCATTTTTATTACTACATCTCTAGGGGGCATATTTGTTTTTGGTTTTGGCCTGAGTGCTCTGTGTGCCCGGTCCATCAGCAGTTCCGCTGGTGATGTATCTAGTAGGAGCTTTTGAAAGTATTTCTGTAAAAACTGTTCTAGTGGTGTGTCCTCTGGTATATTTTTTATTCTCAGATTATTGCGCCTCGTTCTGTTCTCTAGATCTTTATGAGAGTCTTGTAATTCCCGGAATTGTTGTTGAAGGTCATTAAGTTGTACTTGTAGAGTTTGAGTAGTTTTCTGGGTAGTGGTTTGTGTTTGTTCTACTTGATGTATTCTACTATCCATTTCTTTTAGTTCCATTTTAAGTTCTGAAATGGAGTTTTTTATTTCCATTCTAATATCTTCTCTGAATCCTTGGAGGAGGAATTTTAGATCGTTTATATCTTTTTTGGTACAGGGCGAGTTTTCATCGTTAGTGTTTGGATCCTCAGGTGTTGGTGGGTTTTTGTTAGTTTTTGATGTGTTTGTTTTGGCTTTAAAGAAGTCTCCAGGGGCTTCCACTGTTGCTGTATTTTTCTGTCTGCTCCCTGTCATTTTTATGGAGTCTTAGACAATTTGTTGCTGAGGGATATGTTGCTTGATAATAGATTTATTTGGTAAGTGGGATTTTTTTTTTCTATTATTTGTTTTTCCCCCTTTTTGTGAGGTTTGGTTCACAGTATTGCTGTGTTTAGCCCTCTGCACCTTTTATGTGGTTTTAATAGGTGGTCTGCTGTGTTTGGTCCACTATACCTTTAATGAGAATTTAATAGGTTCTCTACTGTGTTTAGTCCACTGTGCCTTTAATGAGGATTTAGTGGGTGGTCTACTGTGTTTAGTCCGCTGTTTTTAATGAGGATTTAATAGGTGGTCTTCTGTATTTAATCCACTGTACCTTTAATGAGGATTTAACAGGTGGTCTACTGTATTTAATCCACTGTACCTTTAATGAGGATTTAATAGGTGGTCTGCTGTGTTTAGTCCACTGTGCCTTTAATGAGGATTTAATAGGTGGTCTACTGTATATGGTCCACTGTACCTTTAATGGGGATATTATAAGTGGTCTGCTGTGTTTAGTCCACTGTACCTTTAATAAGGTTTAAACTGATGATCTTTGGAAAGTTCAGGTTGGCTGTCAGTTATTCTGCTTTGTGCTGCTGGGGTCTTGTTTGTTTAAAACCTGAGGCAGTTTTCCCCTGCAATGTGTTCAGGCACTTAGGGGGATTTTGTTTCTTTTCTTGTTTTGTGCTGGGAGCCGTGGTTTTCTGAACAGTGGCGCGTCTGGCCTGTTCACCTCCCCCACTCTCTTGGGCCCCCCTCTGGATCAGTGCTTTCCCTGTCCGGGTGTTACTGCCTCTCCTCAAGTATTTCAGTACTATCGGGACTCTGTGTTCAGTGTACAGGGCCCTGGGGGGATTTCAGCTCTCCCTGCATTGTGCTCAGGCGCCTGGGGGGATCGGTGCCCTGTGTTTAACTTCGGGAGCCGCGGCTCTCACACTGACAGCGTGTCTCCACTGACCTGCTTGGCTCCTGCACTCTCCAGGGCCCTCCGGTGCCGCTGCTCTCCCAGTGCCCCAAAGACTCCGGATCCCGGTCTGCCCCCTCTGCCTGCACTCACTCCTCTTCCGTTCGTCTGACCAAGGTATGTGGGTTGTTTCTGGGTATAGCTGTAGGCTTGCAATGAACTTTTGTCAGGAGCCTGGTGTTTAAGCCTCCATCTTCCCCGGCAGTCAGGCCACGCCCCCCACCCCTTTTTTTCTTTTTCTTTTTTTTTTTTTTACAATTTTTGTTTTTGTTTTCGCCTATCTACAAACCTGCTCAAAGTGAATTTTATCACCAAAAATAAGAACAAATAATCTTTTATTCCATATGGAGTTGTGCCGGTCACCAACAACAATCAAAAAAGTTTTTACCATTAAAAAAGGATAATGATTTGAAATGGAAGGTGGACCTAAAAGAAAAATGCTGTAAAGTGTACCACTTTTAACAGTATGATATTTTATCAATAATGATTTTTTTTATAATTACATTTTTTATTGACCCTATATAAATCAGCAGCAAAATAGAAATTAATGGCAAAAATTAATCAAAAGTTCTGTCAGCAGACTTAGTGGGAGGAGATAGAACTCCAGGGTAGCCATCACTATTTCTCCTCCAATCCGACCCCTCAAATCATGAGCTTGGAAGGATTGGATTGGAGGAGTTCTACTCTAGCTTTCCTGTGTTGTGCTGCCAGAGCAACATGCTGAAGAATCCTGGGAAAGTACCCCAGTTAGTCCTAGTTCTGAGAAAAACACTTTTAACATTAGGTTCAGATAAGAGCTGGCTTCCAATATACGTATTGAAAACTCCATGCAACAGGAAGAAAAATACACAGACATACCGGAAACAAAGTTAATAATGGATAAAATTATGCTGGACATACCGTCAAATTGGTAACAACTGATTTTTGACACACAAAGATGTTTATTGCAAACCTGACTTTCTATAAAACCTTGAGGGTTGTAAATTACCCCACAAAGTACTGGTCTCCAGGGAAACACTGTACACAGCAACAACCCCATGCCTAGCAATCCATCAATCTATTATTTTCTTTCGAAATAACGGTAGCTATTAGTAACCGCAGGTAATTATACATCCTGGTAACGGAAAAACATCATGCAAATTGATTGCAGCTAAAATGCATTATTCTGTTATCCAGATACAATCAAGAGCATATATTCTTGTCCTCTAACTCCTTATCCAATAGGTAGTAAATATCTAAATATTTATTTAGAACTGAATCTAACCATAGATGCAAACCAATTAAAAAAAAAATGAAACTGCCTAGTAGGTACCTCTGATTTAGATAGTTAAGGGTTAGTATGAAGACAAGTTAGAAGCTAGCAGTCATATTGTAAAAGCAAGATCAGTATCCAAAGATCACCCCTTCAGAATACTGCAGTTAAACTTTACTAAGGGTGATGGGAAGTACTGCAGGAAATGGAGGGTGCCAATAGCAGTTTTTTACCCCATGTACAGAAGTTTGCATATTGTCTCACTGGATATAGATCAGGGGTTGGCAAAGTGTGTCTCACGAGCCACATGCATCTCTTTAGCCGCCTTGTTATAGCTCGGAGCGCATCTCCCTAGCCCTGCCCATGACCTCCGATGCTTCTTCACATTGGACATCGGCAGGTCATGTGACCAGAAGAGTGCGCTCCTCCCCCTTTGTGGCTCAAATAGATTTGTCGTTGCTGGAGGAGGGAGAGAAATGGCTTCTTCCTCTTCTAAGTTTGCCAACTCCTGATATAGACAATGCATACACCATTACTGCAACTTTATTTAACGTAACAGGATATAAATAACATAAAATCAAAACAATGCCCTATACCAGTGGTCAGAAAGTGCGGCTCGCGAAACACTTACAGTTCTTTAGCCGCCTTTTTATGGCTCAGAGCGCATATTAATAACTAATAATTTGCCGAAGCCACACCCAAGCCACGCTCACGATCAACGACAGCTCTTCTGATTGGCCGTTGGAGGTCATGTCGTCGGGAGAGGGCATGCCTCCCTCCTCCAGTGGCTCACAAGATAGTTGTCACCGCTGGAGGAGGGAGTGAAATGGCTCCCTCCTCAAACAACTTTGCCGACCCCCTGCCCTATACTAATACACTTCAAAGTTATTATTATTGTTTTTATACAGTTTTGACTTTTTCTCACCAATTGTTTGGATTACAGCTTTTAAAAAGGATAAGAACTAGCAAATAAATGCTATTTTGTACTTTCAATATAATTTTATAGAAGACATATTAGGCCATTATAAGGAAATGACTGTCAGAGGCATTACAGTAGTGTTCTGCTTTTTAGAATTTGCCAAGGCATTTGATTTGAACCTAATGTTAAAAAGTGTTTTGCTCAGAACTACAACTTACTGGGGTACTTTCCCATGATTCTCCAGCTACATAAACAAAATTTATTAAACTCGGTAAAGCTCATATTACCATAGAAAGGTAGCTATACATTATGGCTACCCTTTCCATGGATAAATTCAATAGAAAAAGTTTCTCACGGCAAGCATCGATTGAAGCAAATCTCGAGATACTTTCCGCAAGAAACTTTCGGGTGTTCGCCTGATTAAACTCAGAAACGGCTTTTCCGAGTTTAATAAATTTCACCCAAAGAATTACTGTATAAACAAAGGTCTATTGGTCTAGGTAATATAGGAAAATTAGCTAAGGGATCACAGTTGGAAAGTGGTTCTATTTGTGATAAAGCAATATGTGGTATGCCACAGATGTATAATTTGGGTCTGCTTCTTTTTAAAATTCCCTTGTTAAGGAATTAAATTTTACTTGTGCTGTTTAAGGGTTTTTCAATGACACAATTTTGCCGAATAATACAGGCCATGTAAGGTGTCACACAAGCAAGAAGACCCAGACAATCTGGCAGGTGAGATACAATGTCACTGTAGCTGCTAAACTATAATATGAAAAACAGTGCCAGTTGGCAGCAGACAGAAGCATGACACTGACATGCCTTAAGAAAGCTAAAGAGTTGAGAGAGGCACATTTGCCTTTGTTTATATATAAAGTACTGGGAAGAACTCATACTGATACCTTGTCTCCCCAAAAATAAGGCAGGGTCTTATATTAATTTTTGCATCTAAAGACGCACTAGGTCTTATTTTCGGTGGATTTTTTGAACACGGAACTGGTACAGTGTATTTATCGTACTTTACTGCAGCCAGGTCTTATTTTCAGGGGCGGCCTTATATTTCTAAGCTTGGAGAAAATTGCACTAGGTCTTATTTATGGGGGATGTATTATTTTCGGGGAACAAGAGTAATGCAGCACAGTCTGTGCTCTAGCTCACATGGAGAAGATTCAGAAAAAGAGTAATTCAATGAATAAACACAATCGATAACCATAGACTAGGTTAGTTTACACTGAAGAGAAATTTAAAGTGGACCTGTTACCTCAAAACTCAAATAATTAGGTTCTACTAATGAAATAAATGTTTTTTAAATATATATATGTATTTTAATAAATGTACCTTTATATAGAGTTTCTGACTGTCATTTTCTCTGTCAGCCTGACTTTTCTTTCTTGAGTTGGGTTGGGCGGGGCTAAATGATGATTAACATTATAGCTCCTCCAATCAGATTCCTGCTAGATTGTGATTGTGATTTAAGGAATTTAAGGTCAGTCATCCTTTTATCCTGCCCAACCAACTCCAGAAAAAAAAGGTCAGGGAAAATGACAGTGAGAAATGTAATACAAAGGTAAATTTTTTGTATATGTTTAAAAAAACATTTATTTCATTAGTAGAACCTATTTTAGAATTCGAGTTTTGAGGTGACAGGTCCACTTTAAAAAGAAATATAATAACTTTTTATAAATAGGAGGTTTTAAATTAAGGGTGGAAAATTTCTGGAATACCCTCATCACAAAGGCAGTCCTGGCAGATAAAGTTTACATAATAACATAGTTTATAAGGTTGAAAAAAGACACAAGTCCATCCAGTTCAGCCTATTTTCCTGCAATATTGACCTAGAGGAAGGCAAAATAACCCATGAGACAAGAGACAATTATCCTCATATTCCGTAAAAAAATTATTTCCAGTCTCCAAATATGGCAAATTTACGGCCCATATTACTATGTTACAATGTACCGTGGTAAAACTGTTAAAAATCAGGAATGTTTTCCCTTTATATTTCTATAACCAGTGTTGTCCACTACCTGACAGGCATGGTACTTGTGGTGCACATCCTTGTTTCTAAGGCTGTTGCAGTTAAAGGGGTACATCAGTGCCTACTTAGTTTAGTAAACCTTTTTAATGCATCCTACCCACAGAGGAGATTTGCATTCACTCAGCAGTTAACTTTGAAAGGCTTCAAAGTTGAATTTAGCAAACCATGGGTCTGAATGGTTATAACACCAATAGAAGCCTTTTCCTTGCGTTTCCCTGAATATAAAGCTTAATTTATGCTTGTAGCATATGGAGCCATGGGGTGTGTATATATTTTCATACAGCAGTGTGGTGTCTCGGTGATTAGAACTTCTGCCTTACAGCACTGGGTTCTGGGTTTAATTCCACCCTGGATTTCCTTTGCATACAATTTCTTTGTTCTCCCTGCACCTGCATGGGTTTCCTCTGGGCCCTCTGGTTTCCTCCCACAATCCAAAAACATACATCCGCGTCTGTCTATATGTGTGTGTGACTGAATAAGGAAACTAGATTGTAAGCTCCACTGGGCAGGGGCTGAAGTGAATGATGAAGATCTGCATAATATATCAGTGCTATATAAATGAATAAATATATAAATGCATAGTAAACCTAGAAGAAATTTGAAAGATTTAAACTATTCTCAACAGAAAGAGGCTTAAACTTAATGTCTCATAAGGCCAAATACTAGAGTCAACCAGCTAGCACAATCTGAGTTTATTTTACCTATTGCAGTGATGTAAAACACACACTTCCTCACAGCTGCTGCAAGCTCAAACTCCAAGTTATAATTTAACACATCTGTATGGCTGCGACTTTGCCATTTCAGAGTTATACTTTCTAATCTTTGCTTTACAAAATGACATTAAAGTAAAAAATAATTATATGTAATTCATAGCCATATATTTTCTCATATTGCTCACAAAATACTATGCAATTTAGAAGCAATTACATACTGATTAACCGTCTCTAACTATGTGCATCAGAATAACAATTAAATATAGAATTTAAATCAAGTGTACGCAAGGCGGGGATATAAGCAATAGACTTTTTGTTCCAACTTCCATTCCTCCTGTAGTACAAATCTAAACAATTCTGTGTAGAATTCCAGGCTTTGTCACCTTTCACCTGACTTGACATGATCAATATAGTACCTAAATCTAACTTAGTAGAGATTATGGACTTGTAAAACTAACTTGGAACTGTAGATTGATTTTAAAAAAGATATCTGCAGTAGATTGCAACTGTTGTATTTGATGCGTGTTTAACATCCCAATTATGGTGGTAGGATAAAACTCACAATGCAAAGTCATTAATTCCCTTTCCCCAAAATAACGATTATTGATATAAACATACAAGAAAAATCAAAATGAATAACTAACGATATGAACAGAACACCACTTGTACATTTGCAGTTTTACTGAATGTTATCAGATTTCGGTTATTTGCTATTCATAACTATAGCAAAGTGTAAATGGGTATGGCCCCTTCGAAATATGAAATGAAAGTTAATGCAAATGTGCACAGATCTTTTTGGTTTTTCTTCTTCTTTCAAAAAGTCATATCTCAGATGACATTGCTGTTTACATTTATTTATGTTTACATATCCTTCTGTATTTTCATCTAAGACAAAAAATGATACCTTCATTTAATCAGAACTCCAGGCCATAGTCTCCAGTATACTCATGCTTTTCAGTTACACTTCTCTCACACATGCACACTCACACTTCAGTATACATACTTCCATGGGCCCAGTCTGATGATCGATTGAAACTAGGTAATGCTATTCTACTGCAATTTCAAAACTTGGAGGTTGTGGCTTACAATATTACATATTTGGCTGGGTGAGAAGAGATATATGACAGTATAAATGTCTAATCAGCTTAGTGGAAATCAAATAATGGGTCAACATACAATAAAACTATTGTACCCCAACTGTCAAATAAATTGGTTTAAAAATGGCACAAGAGAGAAACCAAGGTTTGAAATTCAATAAAATGAATACAGAGGTAGTTTTCCTCTATTCATTTTTGAGTCAGGTTTATGCTAAAGCTAAAATGAGTTTTTAATTTGATATAATGTGTTTTGGAGTAGGAAGAATAATTTCTAACAAGGGTTTATGAGGAAAATCTACTGGGTTATCTACATGGAGGACAGGGGTTGTTAACGTATTATACATACTGTTGGTCTTCGTGCAAATGTATCCTGAAGCAGAATATCATAAAATATGCAGATGGGTTAAATTATAAAAACAATGCAGACAAAAAAGTGGAAATAGTCACAAATAAACATTCAAAAAGATTGACCAAGCAGGAGGTAAGGCCATTCTGTGTGACACGGGCTCTTCTTCGTATCAGCGACTTACAGAAAATGACGTTTTCAGATAATGTCAACAAAATGACTGGCAGCAAAAAAATACCTTTAAAAGTAATGAAGTCTAAATTTAGACCCGATAAACAACTGCTTTTCCATACATAGTATAATCCAATTATAATCCAGCAAGTTTATGGAAAGGAGGGAACACAACAGATCAGCATTAATAGAATTGGAAGAAATGAACAGAACCCTCAATTACACAAACGTTTTCCAAATAGGTTTATATAAAGTTAAGTTCAATGTGTATCAGTCATGTAATATATTTAAAGGACAGTTAAGACTTACAAGCATGAATCATTTATATACAACATAAACTTTCACAATAATCACTGAGTACTGTCTGTACTGTTAAAGGCTACTAGCCACATAATAAAAGGGCAACATTACTGCCAAACCGTATTAATCTTGTAGACTGCAAAAAGGTCTTTCATTAAGTACTATTTATATTGGCCATAAATTGCTTGACTCATCTCCTGTCTCTCTATGAAGTTCAAGCTATTCTTACAAGGTACTCAGGGTCACTCAAGGGACTAAGGTTGTTAATTAGTCTTCTTTGCCCAGCCTGTGAAAACAACATGGTTGCAACCCAAGGGGTTTTGGTATGTAATGTTATGATTTAGTTCTGTCTCACCCATTCTTGAAGTAGATGACATGTGCCCGCTGAAGTCCAGTTTCCAAGAAGAAACTCAGCTCCTGGTCAGGAGCAATAGGACCTGGCTTAGGGCTCCTGTTTTGGAGATTGGCAGCTTGTACCTGAGACAAAACACAACAGGAGGAAAATAATATTTAAAACAAAACTAAACTGAATACATATAAAATAAAAGTATAATAATTTACTTTTACTTCTTTAAAATTTTAAGAAGAAACTTCTTTGACACATCAATCCCCCACTAATGTCATGAAAGTCACTTAAAAAAAGGACCTTGAAGAACAACAGGTAAAATTATCAGTATAAAAGCTCATTTCTACTGCCTGTTCTCTTAGTTCTACAAATTAACTAGTGTTCGTATGGAGAATAAATCTTTCCAATTGATTTTCAGGCTTAGCAAAACTGACTGAATGCACTGCCCAATTAGCACTTGTCTGGGGGCTGGGGAATTTTGCATTTAATGCAAAAGGATTATTCTCTAAAAGCATCCAAGTATGTGACTAAAATTATGTCATTATAACTACAAATAAGTATACAAAGGAAAGGAAAACAATTAATCCCTAAAAACACGAACCTTTAGATTTGTTTGAAAAACAGTATGTATGTATAATTTTTTTTTTTTTTTTTTTATTATTTGAAGTTTTTATTGTTTTAAGAGTTGAATTAACAGAATTGTAACTTTAACAATAA
>WMED01018127.1:0-12797 GCA_019650415.1 Pipa parva | reverse complement strand
ATACACTCCATCCCTCTCTCTCACTGACCTGATTACAATATATATATATATATATATATAGTAGGATAGAGTTGTCGTGTCAGTCCACGGATGCAAAAAAATGACTATTGCAGTACTTGGTGATACCTTTTTCATTGGACTAACAGTCAGTATAGATAGACGAGCTTTCAAGAGGTCTGTCCTCCCTTTCTCAAGTCTCAAGCATTACTGAATTTAGGAATTAGAGCTGAGTTGCAAAGCCATAAAACAGGCAAAAAGACATTATACTAAAATATTCAATCCTATTTTATGGCTTTGCATCTCAGTTCTAATTCCTAAACTCAGTATTGCTTTAGGCTATATATATATATATATATATATATACTGTATATATATATATATATATATATATATATATATTATATAAAATCAGTCCTTTTTTCTTTGTTCTGATTTTGCAGAGTTCCTCATTTCGGTGTTTGAGAAGATGCAGGCACGAGAAATCTTGCGAAGCCTAAAGCTTGCGGAATATGACGACTTTAGCCAGTTTTTCCAAAGTGTCCCTGCCACCGCTATAGTGGGATTAGGAGCCTTTTCTGCACTAATTGCTTACTGGCTCGCCAGCAGGCCTAAACCAGTCAAACCACCATGCAACCTCCTGCAGCAGTCAGAAGAAGTTGAGGTACATAATAATGAAACGAGTATATCTACATGTTATATTTGACTATTTTACTTTATTTATAACCTATAGCATGAGAACAAATGTATCTACAGTTAATCAATGTCAATTCAAAGGTAACACTCTTTTTCTTTAAATGTTCCAACAGAAATGGAAATGTCATGTCAGCAGAATTTTTTTGTAATGAAAAGAGAAATAAAATATATCAGAATGTCAGAAAAATGTTTGTTTTGGGACTTATAATGAAAAGTCAGACATTACACTCCTTTAAGTGTGCTTTCTCTCTATGTTAACTAAAGAAATTGTGAAAGATCCATTAAGCACTGCACGATAGTTGTATTAGTAAAAAGCCGGTGCTAGGGGATGTACTACTCCAAAATCTATTAAACTTGAAAAGACCGATTTTGGCCTTTTCAAGTTTATCCCCTGTTGTTCTCGGCTATTTGATCGGTAAAAATCGATCGATATTTTTCAATCGATTTTTAATGATTTAAACTTTTCGATTGAGTTTTTCGATCGGATTTTTTGATTGAAAGGTAGCCAAACTACTAATGTAAAGTAATGGCTACCTCTCCATCGCAAAATTCAATCAGTCAAAATTTAATCGAAAAATATCGATTGATTTTCTTTTTTTTTTCAATCAAACAGCCGAGATCAACAGCGGATAAACTCGAAAAAGGCCGAAATAATAAACTTTGCCCCAAGTGACAGCCTACACTCAGGGAAGAGATTGAGGAGGCAAAGGAGAGAAGTACGTTTAGATCTGGAATTCCTGCTGAATTGTTTAGTCTTTATCACTTAGTATTGTATTTATTTATATAGTGCTGATATATTACTCAATGCATTACCATTATTAAATAGCTTTTTAATTGCTGAACATTCTGCAGCAGTGCCATTTAGTTTTCCTGCCATTGTTTTTATATAAGTATCTAAATGTTGCTGCATCTAAATTTTCACCATTATTTTGTTCTAGGGTGATGATGGTGCTCGCCATTCAGTGCTAGGAGAGGGTACAAAGCTTCTTACACACTACTATGATGATGCCAGGACAATGTATGAAGTATTCCAGAGGGGACTGCACATATCTGGTATGGTGATTTCTAGGCATAACATAACACAGAATAAACTGATGCTATTTTCATTTTTTACAATGAATATTGTGAGAATTGTGTTGAAACCACAGAAACTGTATAACGCTCCTATTATAGACTTAAAGGCTCTCTGTAAAAAAAAAAAAAAAAAAAAAAATTTCCGTGTCCTCCTTTTGACATTTTAGGCACTTCACTCTTTTGCCCCTTCTGACATTTCCTCACTCGTGTGCCCATGTATTCCTCAGTGTCAACTATGCTCATATCAAAGCAATCAGCTTTTCATGCCGTACTATGGGAATATTGTCACAATCACAACTTTAAAATAGTTGCAGTCGCGGAATCAGTTTGAGAATTCAACAGTGGAATTCTCACTTTATTCAATAACCCCCTATTAATCTGGTAACAAAGTACCTTATGCATAGAGCTTACCATGCCAGTTTAGGATGATCCAGCTCTATGGCACTAATGATCTGTGCCCCCAAAGTTGTAACTGGAGATTGACATCTTTCAAATCATGGTCAGCCTTTTCCCTTAGCCACTGGCTCAACACATATTCAGTGTGCAATTCTTAAGCTCTATGGAGCAGTGTCTTCGATCTTCTTGTTTCAGTCAGGGCCCAGCACTTAAAGCGATGTAACTTCATGATTTAATGCGTGTAATATACTTCACTTGTATTGTGTAATGCACTTTTCCCATGTCTGTACTATATTTGTATTGCTGAACTGTACAGCACTGTGTAAATTTATAGCACTTGATAAATAAAATTTTACATACTTATAGGGCCTCATTGACAAAAGTCTGAATAGCTGCATAGAGCTGTGAATTTGTGTCTGTTCTCCACTTCCCCATGTTTGCTTATTGACTAAACTCTGTGAAGTGGCAAATAATCAACCAATTTGGGAGTCTACGATAGTTCCAAACTTATGGAGCTCTTCACATCATTTTGCGTGCACAGGTACTTCTACTATTGACTAAGTTGTGGAGTTTGTCAAAGGTGCGAATGTGACTAGGTGAACTGCTCCAAATTCACCCGTTTTATTTCTCCACTTCAGACTGGTGAATTGTGGGGTTGATGGAAGGGCTCCAGTGTTGTGTAAGGCGCATTCATTCAAAAGTGACAATGGCGACTGTGACTAAATGAGAACATGACCTAGGGACAAGGTGACACAGAAATAGAATATTCACAGAATACTGTTAATGGAATATAGTGAAATTAACATCACTGCCCTTTACTTCTCATCTTACTTCTATTCGCCTGACTGTGCTTCATTACGCATGCAACAGCGTTCACCACTGTTGGACTATTTGGCAAGTATATTCTCCATTTAGTCAATTCTGAAAAGTGAATAAGCGTCTGTTTTGGATTCTTATATTGTAGTGAGGTGAATTGGACAGGTGAATTTGGACTTTTGTCAATGAGGTCCATAGACTTCTGAAGACATCGGCATATGCCTGCCACAAGGTTTTTTTTCTCCCCAATAGTGCATTTTAAACTAAATCTTCATTTCATCACATTCACAGTTTATGTAACTCCCCCATTCCAGTGTGCTATTAATGCTGCCACAGACTCCAACACATTTCATTCTGTCAGTGCTATGGATAACTCTGTTTCTAGTGGAACCCACTTAGAGGAACTATTGGAAGGGGGCCACCCTGCATATTAGATTATTGGAGACGGGCTTTGGATCCTGGGAATTATTCTCATTGCCATTTTTGGGGTTGGGAGGGATTTTTTTTTCCTAAGCTATGGATGATTGGCTTTTGCTTCATGAGGTTTATTTGCCTTGCTTTGGATCAATAGTGCAATAGTGCAAGATAATAGGCTGAGCTGGATGGACTTGTTTCTTTTTTAGCTTTATAAACTAGGATACTGTTTCTGGCCAACCATTTGGAAACTGCCACCCTAGTGTGTGATATCACAACAAAGTGAGTTGGGGGGGGTACGTGCTACTGCAGGGCAGGAGAGTTGTATGGGCACCCCTAAAACTTCACCCTTGATAAAATCTAGTCTTGAACAAGTCCTGACTGTGGTCATAGTGTAATAAGCTGCAAATGTACAAGCAGAATATCATTTTTCCACCACAGGACAGTGTGTTCCTGTAAAAATATGATTTATTCTTGTTCATGCTCTGTTCTCAGCCTCAAGCACAAACTGTTCCATTGCCAGGTTGGACCAGTTATGCACACAGGGAAATTAAACAAATGCAATCTTGCACTTGTAAAAAAACCCAAAGCAGCAACTGGCTTTGACATAATCATTTATTCATATGTTTGTTTGACACCAATATCCCACTATATTTTACCCTAAACATTTTCAGAGTTAAAAACCGTGTGTAGTGAAATGTGTGCATGTTCTTTCAACACTTAAATTGCTGAAGGGTGCTAAAATGCACCTTTACAAAAGCACATCTGCTTAATAATAAAGCCATCAAAGTTGAGTCTGCATCACACCTTCCATTTTGATGGCCAAGGGCAATGGTTCCTTATTGAGCATGCACCAACATCATTAGTGTATTTTAATAAGCTTTGGGAGGGTGATGCAGGTTCAGTTAGTGAGCCTTAGCCATCAGGAGTAGGAGCCAGTAGCTGTTGAAGCAATCTGCGATCTACAGATTTTCTTAGTGGTTTCTATAATTTAGGAGAGGACTAGGTCCGCTTTTTTTTGGCACTTATAAAGATAATTATAAGCTAGCCAATGATTACAAAACTAAGTGTCCCCTTAAAGGAGACCTGTAAACTTGTTTCGTCTAGAGCAGGGATGGGCAATTACTTTTTCCATGGAACCACATGAGAAATTGTAGTGGTTTTAGAGGGCCAGACTAATATACTTTCCAATTTCATATGTGGCCCCATGGAATAATTAAGTGCCCACCCTCATTGGCTGGCAAATTCACACCTTTACAGGACAATTTGGACTTTAATCAATAACCTCCTGAGTCCATTAACTTCCATAGTGAGAGCTGGAACTGGGTAGTTCTCACATAATGTAGAAAATATAGTTCTCAGACTGCGACAATATCCACTATGTTATAAAATTCACTTACCTTTACCATCTACATACCCTTTAATTTGTATACACCTGTTTTACATTAGACTTTGTATTTTTGTTTTTTAAAGTAGTAATGCATGCTGTGGTATTTTGTTTTTGTAGAAAATGGCCCATGTCTTGGATCCAGGAAACCAAATCAGCCTTATGAATGGCTAACATATAGAGAGGTGATGTTATTTCTTTTGTTAAAAAAATAATTGCTGTATATTCTTATAGAAAATTGCATAAAAATGTATCTTAGTAGAAACAGGACTTAAAAATGAAAAAGTTAAATAGAATATTTTTGTGTTCTGGAAAGTAAGCTTCATTTACGGTGGTGTTTAAAGGAACAGTCCGGCTGGGAAAAAAAAACATTTATTTATGCTAATTACCAACTTTTATTAAATACAATTTATCAATATTTTTAAAAAAATGTAAATTCTTACCTGTAAAGAAGTGCAATACAGCACTTCCATGTTGCAATCTCCATCTTCAGACACCACCAGCAACTCTACAGCGTCCAAATCAGCCGACCCCTCTCAGGAGCGCATTCCTCTCCAGCCATGCTCCTAGTGAAGCCCCGCATCGGCACTTGCTAGAGGTCACATGGGAAAGCATGCATACCATTCACGGAGGATGGATTGATCACATGCACGCTTTCCCATGTGACTTCTAGGAAGTGCCAATGCGGAGCTTCACTAGGAGTATGGCTGGAGAGGAATGCGCTCCTGAGAGGGATCGCCTGATCCGGATGCTGTAGAGTTTGCAGAGTCTGAAGATGGAGTTTGCAACAGGTAAGAACGTTAATTTTTTTTAAAATTGATAATAAATTGTATTTAAGAAAAGTTGGTAATTAGCATAAATAAATGTATTTTTTTAAATTTTTGGTCAAACTGTTCCTTTAAGAAATGGCATTTCCTACACCAGGGATGTCAAATTCTCCCCAGACCCCTAGTTGTTGCTAAACTCACAGCATTTCAACAAAAGCAGGCATGGCAATGTTGGCCAAGTCTAAAACAGTCATCTAAGAAAAAAATTGTGTATGAATGTAAATGAAGTTTTACAAATAGTAGCATATTCTACATACAGTATAACTGGCTGTACATTGTATATACATTGGAGGAAGATTCAACTGCATTGACAACAGTACTGATGACAGTACACTTTGGAAGACAGAGACAACTGAATTAAATAAACAAAAGTACCAGATAGCTAAGGAATGAAACAAAATCATTTGTCAACATTTTCAAACATTATTTTAATAGACAACACATTTATACAGATATTATAAAAAAAAACAAAAAACATGAAATTTCAGAAATTGGATTAATTGACGATACTGAGGGGGTTATTCACTAAGGTGTAAATTTGACTGTCGAATTCTCAAACAGCGGATTCTCACAGCAAATCCGTGACTGCGACAATTTCCCCATTGTAAAGTTGCGACATTAACAATTTTTAAAATTGCGGCTGCAACAGTATTCTCATTATAAAGATTTGACTGCGACAGTAGTAGCAGTCTACTGGTGAATTCACAACTATACAAAACAATTCGGACTTTAGTGAATAGCCCCTTGAATTTGTGTTGACTCTTCGGAAGCCCCTGAACAGATTTACAGATTACTTAAATTATTTAAGTCACACCATTGGGTATGCAAGGCCTTTAACATATAATTTACTCCTGTGGGCACTATATCACTCACTTGCTAAGAGGAATGTGACACCCTTTATTTTCTGTTTTTCTCCTTACCTTTACAGGTCTGTGACAGAGCGCAGTGGTTGGGATCTGGACTATTGAAACAAGGATGTAAAGCTTCAAGCGATCAATTTATAGGAGTCTTTGCTCAGAACCGCCCTGAGGTACACTACATTATTTTACATCAGCATCTTTGTGGCAGATTTTCATTCCAGAACAGGGTTTCTCACTTGTGGGGGTAATTCAGCATATTCCGAACTTACCCTCCGATCCTTCGTCTCTGTTCGCACAGACTGTTATGCGCTGGTTGATGTGCTGCGCATGGACATCAGCGAATGCTTTAAAGGGATTCCAGTCTCGCGAGGCGACTCGATTTTGAGCCTTGCAAGCCTCGCCGAGACTGGAAATCCCTTTAAAGCGTTCGCTGATGTCCACGTGCAGAACATCCTTGAGCGCATAACACTCTGTGAGAGCAGAGGCGAGGGATCGGAGGGTAAGTTAGGACTATACTGAATTACCCCCGTGGTCTTTGGTTTGGAAAAAAAAAGAGATAAGGTTTTATCAATTTCCATTTATAAATGGGGTAGAGCCATTTCTAATATATCTAAATAAACAAATTTGTCAGATTAAAGTAATTATAAAAATTGTTCTAGTTGGAGTTCATGGAGGAGCACAGTTGAAAAACTAAACAATCTGTAGCTTATTATTATTATTATTATTAAAATCTAGTTTTTACACTTTTTTTTTAGTGGATTATCTCAGAGCTTGCCTGCTACACTTATTCCATGGTTATCGTACCTCTGTATGACACACTGGGCCGGGGAGCTACCTGTTATATTATTAACACAGGTAAATAAATACATTCATTATGACAGTTATCTTCTGGTAACATGCAAATGCTAAAATGTAAGTTAGTACAGACAGGTAGGTTAGCACAGGAAGGCACACTTATTGAAGTAAATGGAATGCTGTAGTCACAAGAAGCTGTGTCCAGTCTATTATTCCTGCTTATCAGGTAAAGGAAACATATCCATTCAGTTGTTTCATCTGCCTGTAACAAAATTACTATGTGTGTCAGTATATTTTTGGGACATATTCACAAGTATAAAAAAACAAATACATGCATGCACAGACAACTATTTCTACTGTATAGTCTGCTTAAAGGGGAACTATAGTCAGATTACATCTTTACATATGCAGTATTATACTTTATTGATAAGTGTTTCTCCCCAGTAGATGTGTAATAAATCTTCCTGCTTCAGATGAAACAGCACTGTAAAACTCCCACACCAGAAAATGTGTGTGTGTGTGTGAAGTTCCTCTTCAATGCAAGTGCCCAGGTTTCATGCTTTTGTGGTTTAGTAATGCCTGATCTCACCTTTGCTAGTTTCTGTTTTCCCACCTTGAATAAGTGCTCTCCAGTCTGGAAGATGTTTGCCAGTTAATCCCCATTAGGCACTGGGTATATATACTCTGCAGGCTGGCTGCCACATTGCCTGATTATAGGTCCTGTTTCCTATTATCCTGAGGCCTTGTTTCCTGAATCCTTATATCCTGTTTCCTGATACCAAAGTCCTGATTCCTGAGCCTGCTGCATACATGCTACTCAGTGTGATTCTAGGTCTACCTGGAGGGTGTTCTGCTAAGTCTGCTGTGGTGCCCTGCAAACCTTGAGTTATCTTTACACTGTGGGCCAGATTCACCATTCTGCAAAGTGAGCCGCGAAGCCTTCGGCTCACTTCGCAAATGGTGTTATGTGCATGCTGATGTCCTGAGCGTGGACATAAGCATGTGCATTAAAGGGATTCCCCTCCCGGCGAGGAAACTCGAGTGCTCTCGCCGGGAGGGGAATCCCTTTAATGCGCATGTAGATGTCCGCGCTCAGGACATCAGCATGCGCATAACACCATTTGCGAAGTAAGCCGAATGCTTCGCGGCTCACTTCGCAGAATGGTGAATCTGGCCCTGTGTCTTTACTGCTATGTAAAGATGTAATCTGACTATAGTTCTCCTTTAAGCTTGCCTTAAATTCAGTATAAGTACTATCTGCTACAGGAAATTTCAAGTTATAGGAAATCTATTTTATTAATTGTTGGTGCCATTACAGAGGTTCTAGTAAGAGACAGAAGAATAACTTTAGCATAATACTTTCAATTAGATTTATACGTTGTTTTTTTTTCTTGATTGTATATAGTCAAAATACAGAAGCTGGGTGGCCCTTTCCACTCTATATAGAACAGTGGTTCTCAACCTGTGGGTCGTGACCGCTTTAGGGGGTCAAACGAAGCTCTCACAGGGGTCGCCAAACACGCTGCTCCACTATCTAGCTCTGATAGTGTGCACAGGTCCCTTTATAGGGTGCCTGTGTGGTGACATTGTGCTGAAATGTGATCACGTGACATGCCACGCGATGATGTCACTATGCGCATGCTGGCGTGATGATGTCATCGCGGGATTCACAGATTCAGGTAGGTTGAGAACCACTGATATAGACCCACTAACAGCATACACTGGTTTCCTTGGGACTGCAAACCACCATTTTGAGTATACTAAACATGCACATGGAAACTCATCTGCAAAGTGGCAAATCTCTGTTTTCTATTAAACAAGAGTCGCTTTCCTTTATTTATGTAACTGGGCTGCCTTAGTCATTTAAGACTTGAGGGGATACTTCTCAAAGTCCAATTGAAATTCGACATCAATACACCACTAAATAGGGGGAAAATGTCGATATCGCCAAAAACAATGCACAGTATAGCAGTATTAACGCATCAACATTTATTGACACCAATCATTTTTGATATTGTTTTCATCACTACATAAATTGAAGGAAATTGAAAATGTAACAAAATGTAAATAATGGTGATAACGCAGTGAAAAGCAGTGAAACAGATCGAAAAGCAGCGAATGGGTCAAAATGACCTTGATAAATGTATGAATAAGTTTGCAGCATTCCATTGCAATTAGTTAATATACTGAGAATCAGACAGTTATTTTCCATGCAGTCCCATGGAGAAGCTATTGTTAGTCACTAGAGAGATTTTGCTTTGTTCAGATGACAAACCAACCTCTCTACAGCTTTATGCCACTATACTATATTGTTATGTTACAAACAATTTTTTAATACTAGACAATTCCCGCATATTATTCAGTTACCCAATGATTTGTTACAAATGAGGCACTCGGCATGGGGGCATCAATTTCCCCTTTATAGGTTTCTTGTCCTATGGAGACTTTGGGCGAAACTTAATAAAGTCGGGAAAAACCCGATTTCACTTTTCCGAGTTTATTCCTACAAGATCTCTGAAGTTTCTTGCGGTAAATATCATGAGATGTTTTTAATCGATATTTACCAACAGATTTTCGATTAAGTTTTTCAATCTCGATTTTTCTTTAGAAAGGTAGCCATATTACTAATGTTAAGTATACCTTTTGGTCCTTGCCACTGGCTCCCTCTGCAATCTCACTGGCTCAGTCCAGGGTTTTCCATCCTCTGACTCCAGTTAATACTATCAGTACCTTATTAGGTCCTATACTAACTTTTGATTATGTGGTTGTATTACATCTGTTATAATGTACTTAATGTTTTTGTTTTTTTTTTGTTTTTTTTACTATTTTATGTAATTTCACATGAATTACATGTGATTGCTGGTTAAAACGTACCTTTTTACGGTCATTCCTACTTAATGCTTGATCAAAAAATATGCTTTCTATTTACTTAGCCAATATGTTTTTTTTGCCAGCTGATATTTCTACAGTTATTTGTGACAAGAAAGACAAAGCCAACCTTCTCTTGGAACATGTAGAAAAGGGACAAACTCCAGGGCTTAAGTCAATTGTTCTCATGGAACCTGTGGATGAACAGTTAATGGAAAGAGGAAGAAAATGCGCTGTGCATATTCAGACAATGCAGCAATTGCAGGTGATTACTATTGCAGGTTACTATACAATGACATTTGTATAAAAATGATTACCGTAGTTAACATTCTCTATTTATTTGGCTCCCAAGATGACCATATGTAAGTCTAGTGCCCCCACATGAAAAGCCTAATGTTTAGGAGAATTTACACAAATGATATAAAATGTGTGAATTAAAATAATAAAGTGACCTCTCCGGGGTTTCTAGCCTAATCCTTATGGAGTATAAGACTGCATGCTTATTACAAACTTGTAGCTCCTAAAGCTTTGTTAATTGCTTTGTTCTGAAAAAATAGTACCATAACCATGATCTCTACAGTACGGAGTGGAATGTTCATTAATTATGCAAATTAGTAAGTCAAATGGTTCCATAACTCATCATGGGTGAAATTTATTAAAGTCGGAAAGACTCTCGCTCTTTCCGAGTTTATTGCTAGAGATCTTGAGTTGTTCTCCTTTTTTTTTTTTTTTTTTTGATAGGCTACCTTTCTATCGAAAAATCGAGATAAAAAAACTCGCACAATAATCTTGCGAGAACAACTCGATCTCGCACGATATTAAATTTCGCCCATAAAATCAATAAGTTCCCACATTTAAAAATTCTCTGGATTTAAGTGTCAACTCACAAAGTTCCCAGGAATGTACATGATAGTTTTAGTATGCAGTCCACAGATAGCATAGTCTCAAGGCTGCCCACACACTATTCCAGGACAGGAGTATTACAAGGTTGTCTTGAGACACATTTAATATGGGACCAGCCTTTACAACCTGTGGCACATTCTGACTGTCCCTCTGCATTTGTCTATAATAAAGCTTGTATACATATTGAAGTCAAGAAAAAAAATCAATGTAAACTCTGGGGTATAGAGCATGTAACCTAGGGCATATGTTGAGGGTTTTTAGGCCTAGCAATATTCACATCTCAAGAAATAGAAGTATATTCTCAGGAAAAAGGTTGTCAGATATGACCAGAGAATTGCATAAGCCGTATCTTTCTTCTGCAGCTTGGACCATCATTCTGATTCCATGACTTTACTTTTATGTTTAGATCATTGTCTCCCTTACTTGTGTAATATATTACTCCCCTACCCTTTCACCTTCCCCGCTGCCTTTCACTCCGTTTGTTCATTTTGTTTTACCTTTCCCTATCCGTTCAAAATAATTATGTCACAATTGAATTGACCTAAATTAGATTGTTTTTTTCACTTTATATAATTAAAATAATTGCGGTAATTACTAATTATAAATAGAGTAACTGTAATAATTTTTATATATTACCTTTTTAGGAGATTGGAAAAATAAATCTTAGACCACCTTCGGTGAGTGCTTTATAATTTCTTTGGATGTTTTATTGTTTTTGTCATTTGGTTTCATCAGAAGAAATACAGTCATTGCTGTTGGTTTTAGTAGAACATTTGATGATACAGTCATGAGATACACTTTACTTAAAATGTTTATGAATGTCTGTTTTCCCTGTGTAGCCATGGTGAAAATCCACTTAATGAGTTTTCACCCAGTCTACGAATAAGTTGCACTTGTCCTTTAATCTAGCTCTAGAGCAGCAGTTCTTGACCTGTGGGTCGTGACCCCGGCGGGGGTCGCAAGGCCATCCCACTGGGGTCGAGAACCGCTCCGGCACCTGGAAGCGCCCGCAGGAACCCTTTTTATAAGGGTTCCTGCGGGTGACGTCGGCCGAAAATGTCACCACGTGACTCGCGACGTGATGACGTTTCGGCCAAAAGTCAACACGTGACGCGCGTACGTGATGATGTTCGGCCGAAACGTCATTACGCGCGGCGCGGTGACGTCAGTGCGTGACGGCATGGTGACATCAGCTGGGGTCGCAGTCTCATAAAGGTTGAGAACCGCTGCTCTAGAGAGATTAAAATATAGGAGTTTCTATGCTGCAGTGACTTGCTGTGCAGGTGGTGTCTAATTACAAGGCCTAGCCTGCAAATGTATCTTTTGCTTCCTGCTATGCTGGAGGAAGCTTATAAATATAAGTGTTCACTGTTCAGCTTTTGTCTTTTGCTGGGGGTGTTTGCAGGAGCAATGCTCTGTCTCCACAAGTCCTGTGGCAGACACACAGGGACCCAGATAGTAGGTTGCAGAACTACTGTTAGCTTACCCTAGCTGGTGAGAGTTCAGGGTAGGCCTGTTTATCTGGGTAGCAACTGACCCCACCAGGAGTTTAGTGGCCTAGGGGGCCTAGTGTTCTTCCTAAATGAATGGGGAAGCACAGAGAGAGATTTATAGGTCAGTTAATAGGGACTAAGGGAAAGCCTTTCTGTGTATGAAGACTCCCTTTATGTATCCTGGGCAAAAGGAAAACTACTGGCTCCCTCTTTATTTAATTTACAAACCCCAAAATCAGAAAAGTTGGCACGTTGTGTAAATCGTAAATAA
>WMED01018126.1:0-12797 GCA_019650415.1 Pipa parva | reverse complement strand
TTTCATGATTGCACTATTTCAAATTATTCTAATTCGTTGACCAGCACTTGTATGTGCATTGTAATATAACTCAGTTCTGTAATAGGTACACCTGACCAAATGCAGCTTCATTATGGCACAGTTCAGTGCATTCTGTCACTGATCCTTCACTTCTCATTAAGATCCATTACTTTTTAAGAACAATGTTTATTGGTATCGAAAGTTAAGTGCATAATACAGTAAGAATAAACAATGTAGACCATAAATGGTTTAGTGAGGTATCAGTTATTATTATTACTTCATTATTAGTATTGAATATTTCTATGGTGCTGACATATTCCCCAGCACTTTACAGAGATAAATCATTTATTTCAGTCCTTGCCCCATGGAGTTCACCATCTAGTTCCCCTGTAAAGTCACAGTTATACGTATTGAACAGAACAAGGGGTGCTAGAAGGGGCATTTAAAAATAGTAGTTAATGAAGAACTAAAGCTCTAATCCAGAAGTTGCCGATATGTCTAATACTGTGCCATGTGTTTTAATCACCATGACCAGGGAAGAAAAAATTGCAGTGATCAAATGTGGGGGGTATGTACCATAGCCAGGGTAGTCAGTTGCTTCTGGGCAAATGAAGAAAAGCTTCTGGAGCTTTACCCAACTTCTGAATTGAAAGCATTCTACACTGCCCTCAAACGCTGAATCTACCCCAGCTGCCAAAGCAACTGGAACTCCAATCTTAACTCCAGGACCCCCACTCACCAGAAACTGGTGAACATTTTTTTTGTGTATTGATTGGGAAAGCAAATTAATTTTGTCATTTTTGCAGCCCAGTAAGTCTATCTTCTGCAAAGACAGAAAATAGTATTTATAAATAGTAATCTTATGAAAATGGCATGTTGCTGGTGTAAAAAAACAAACAAACAGCTGCACGACAAAGCAGCACTCTATCACAGATGTTTGATAAGCTTTCTTGAGTATTGGTACATTAATATGATAAAAACTTGTCTTGATCAGGTCATTGCAAGGAGCTGGCAAAGCTGATCTATAGAATACATTATCATCCTTTGTTTGTCTGTAATCTATAGTCCAGTAACTAATTCTGATTCCAAATATAAGCTTTATTAAACTGTTTATGTTTAGATAAGAATATCCACTGACTGCAATTCCTTACAATCTATAACAATAGAAATCCCACCAATGTCCTTTTTTCCCTTGTGATAAGGTCATCCATTCTCATTTTCTTCAGCATCCAAGTACTCTGCCCTATTCATGGAATTCTAAGCTGTCACCTCTTTACACTTGATGCCTGTATGTTCAGTATTATTTTTGTATTTTGGAAGCTTGCTTTGTTAATATAGCTAGAATGAACACACTGAATGGGTTCATCGTGTGACCCCCGCAGGAAGTTATCTTGAAAGAGTGGCTTGTTTTCTACAGATAGCCTCAACCCTATCATCACTCAACTACTGATAGAATTCATTAGGTTACCAATTTGCTTTAACAAATTGCCTGAGAGAACTTGATGGCGGAGGTCATCTGGTTTTTAAATAAATCACAGTTTAGACAGTTAATCAATACATTTTGTATAGAACACAGAACTGTTGGGCATTTATTGAGTTGCATTTTCATTTTGGTTAAAATACATAGGGTTACAGCTCCTACATAGCATCTAAGATAACATTTATCTGCTTGGATTGCTTTCTTTCAAGACTTTTCCTCATGTTAGTTATAAACCCTGATCTGGCTGTAAATTATTTTACAGCTAGTGAGAATCATTTTGGTTCCTGCTGCAATTTATAACTTTGAAACATTAGACAGGCATTTAAGACACGTTCAGTTGACTAATAATCCACTTTAAAACATGAAATGATTTGAATTGCTTTACTTACTGATGTCTAGCAGATGTTTATGTTTTCTACCATTCTTTTACTGTATTAACTTCAGCCGTTGGAAGAAAGGTAAGTAGGTACAATTTGTTCATAATAACTAACAGGCACTGGTTCTTGAATAACCAAGTACCTTGGACCAAGAGACTGATAATCAATCATGTTGCATGCAATTTGTCCATCCATACCAATAACCAATTTGTATGTATTGTAATGGGTATAGCGGTGTGCTGTATGAGGAAAGGTATGTTTCCCCAACAGTTTGTTCCTATGGCTGGAGGACAGCCCAGTTCTTGAGATTAGCTCCAGCTGCAGAGTAAACCTGTTTTAAAAAGGCAGGTGGGAAAGCCTGTGGGTGGGGGTTGGTGTTGCTGAATGAGGAATCTCTGTAGTGTGGATGGTGCTCTAAGAGACACAGAGACCTGTGGAAAAGACCCTGTTATAGGATTGTGGCTGGACTGCACCTTGAGACACTAAGGAGAGTGATTCCTGGAGAGGGGAAGGTATATTTTGTTTCATAACTCTGAACTGTATGAGTTGCTGTTTCCCACTGTATTTTGAGAAAATAACTTTTCATGGTGGAACATTGGTTTTCAATTTGGGATTATTGTTGTTTTTTTTTTTGTTTTGCCAAGAAAGGCTGTGTTTAAGTTCATTTTGTGGAAATAAAAGCCGAATACTTCAGAAAGTCACTGTTTGCAGTATGTTAATCCCAAAAGACTGCTAAAGCATTTGAGTGATTCCTTACAGCAGTGGTTATCAACCTGCGGGTCGCGAGGCCATCCCACTGGGGTCGTGAACCGCGCCGACACCCGGAAGCACCCGCAGGAACCCTTCTTATAAGGGTTCCTGCTGGGTGACGTTGGCCGTAAAAGTCACCGCGCGACGTGATGATGTTTCGGCTGAACGTCAAGTGACGTGTGTACGTGATGACGTTTGGCGGTGACGTCAGAGGGGGTCGCGGTCTCAAAAAGGTTGAGAACCGCTGCCCTACAGTATGTATCAATATATGTATTTATATATTATTTATATAGAACTACTAGGTTAAAGGGGAACATTTATAATACAGTCATAGTAGTAATCACTTAAATGAATACAAGTCAATTATATTACTATGGTGTAAACACACTTTTAAAGTGCTAGGGATCAAGGTTCCTGACCTGCAAACAACATAAATAGAAGGGTCACCTGAAAATTGGAGGGATATTGTGACAGGAATACAGGTATACAGATGGAAGGTGTATATATTTCACCCAGATTCCTGTCATATGTATGGTAAACCTAGGGGGTTTAATTAGGCTGCAGCTGGGATATCAGCTGAGGGAAGTTAAAAGGGCGTATGTGCCTGATTAACTTGCTCTCAGTTGGGAAAAGGAGTTGTGTGTGTGTGTGTGTGTGTGTGTGTGTGTGAGAGACAGAGCTGCAGACAGAGCTGCAGACAACTACTCTGTAGTATTGGGGTAAAGTGATGTTTTTCTTTACTGTTATGAGATGTCAATGAAGATGAATTGTGTGTAGGAAAAACTGCGTTGAACTGCCTTCTGTGACTATTTTGAAATTCTTGTTTTCTATATGTTTTTCGTTAAAACACACTTACCTGTTTTTACCTAAATAAAACTAGCCGCGAGCTAGTTTTTCATAAACTGGATGTCTGAAGTTTATTTGTTGAACTGTTTTTCACTGTGCCACTGATTAAAATTAACAAAGACAGCAGTCCAACTACCTATCCCCGTCACAGATACAAAACATTCATTTGACCCATAGGTTTGACAAATGTATCATAGACTAATAGGGACATGTGTGTCCACTTTCATGCAACTGATGGGATTTTACTATGATCTGGATGTAATTAGATGGATACAATTGTAATGTAGATAAAATTAATTTGAATATGAATAAACACCTAAAATTCCAGGTCTCAGATGATTTTTTTTGCAACTCCAAAGGAATGAATGGAGATGCAAGTGTTAAACTGACTAACTGGAATACATTAAGAGGGGAATTCAGGATAGTGCGGAGTGTTCGCCTCACTTCGGACTATCCTGAATGCCCCCCTAAAGCTGTAACATGCCATTAGTCTCTCATAAGCTTGCAATCCCTTAGGTAAATGTGTGAGCACAATTATCATAGAATAAATGTAATATGTTAGTATGAGAGCAGCTGGATCTACTAGATAGTTCTAACTGAAAGAAAACTAATACAACACCATTAAAAGAGGCCTTACAAAGTAACTGGGAGCCTGGATTCCTAAACTTTCATTTTCAAGGTAATATTTCTGGGTCAAACTACAGATCCTTATTACAAACAAATTTAAATAGCTGCAGAAAAAGCAGTTGAATCAGACAAAATTATTAAAGGGAACTGGGTCTTTTGAACCAAAGTAAACATATTTTTGACAGCTCCTTTAGAAATAACACCAATGTATAGAAAAAGGTTGTCAAAGGAACACACCTGTCACAGACAATACTGATGCATTTTATTCAATGTAAGTTAACTCATTCTATGTTCTAAAGTATTTAAGAACAGCAGAAAAGACTAAGGGGGGAATTCACCAAAGTGCGAAGTGAGGTGCAGATCCTTCGCCTAACTTCGCACTGACTGTTATGCGCTTGCTAATGTCCTGCACGTGGACATCAGCGAACACTTTAAAGGGATTCCAGTCTCGGCAAGACCACTCAGCATGCAGGACATCAGTGAGCGCATAACAGCATGTGCGAAGTGATGTGAAGGATCCGGAGCTCACTTTGCACATTGCTGAATTACCCCCTTTAATCTTTTTCTAATTTAACCTGTTACAACATCAGAATACAACAAACGGAAGAAAATAATAACAAAAATAAAATAATATATAAATCAAAAAAAATTTGTTTTGTTTTTTTTCTTCATTTGTCAATCAAGGCAGAAGGGAGCCACAACAAGGAGGCTTCAGAGCCATGGTTTTCCTGCCCCTGCCATAGTAGCAAACAACGAACGAAGACTCCGACACTCCAAAATAAATAAAATCATCCTAAATTTATTGTAATAAAGTTAAAATCCAAGCGTCATGGTCACCCTTGCTTTTATCTTCTCACCATGACGCTTGGATTTTAACTTTATTACAATAAATTTTGGATGATTTTATTTCGGAGTGCCGGAGTCTTCGTTCGTTTGTTGTTTGCTACATTAGGCCTCTTACTCCTTGGCACCCGCTGTTCTTTATACTGGTTTTCTGGATTGAGCGATCCTCTCCTTTTTCTGTACCCCTGCCATAGGACAAAACCATATGAACAACTGTATTTACATTACTTTGTTGGATGAAACGTTTTTAAGCCATAATTTTCAGTATAGTTGTCAGAATGCAGATACATTTCCTATAGGCACATTCTAATTGTTGATGCAGAGAACCACTGGCTTTACCATATGTCTATTAGTGATCTAACCAGTAATAGCGCAATAAGCAATCTCCCCAATCAAAATGCTAAAATAAATAAATAGTGTATAACAATAATGGCAACACAGAACTAAATATCTCACACTCTAAAGTGTTAAATATCACTGTATGCTGGTGTCACACTCTCAGAATTATCATTCCTATATGGGAGCTGATCATAGTCCTACATACAGCAATACATGATATTACACAGGGGAACAATTACCTACCAAGCCACTGATTTAGATGGATAAAATGCTTAAAGCCTTACAGGAGATTGGTACTGTAGGTCAGCTGCAGGGTACCCTAGAAACGCAACATGATCAAGTACAGATACAGTGAAATACAATTACATTCCTCCAGCCATTCATTCAGTAGCATCTGGAAAAACTTGGAGCATAGAGAAATGTGAATTGGGGCATAGAGGAATGTGGGAATTGTAGCAGAGAAAACAAATGAAACATTAAATTAGTGCGGGGTCATACATTAATAAAAATAAGATAAAGTCCGAAGTTGTGAAATATGGCCATAAAATGTTAAATATGTCATATTTACTTTGAAGAGTCGTCTTATAATATTACTGTATCAAACACATTACATACAATGAGACCATTATCCTTTTTATATCCACCACTGTAGAAATATTCATTTTATGGACACCTCCTTCCCAGCATATAATATTTATTAAAGGATAAGGTGCATCATATTTTAACCACATCTTGATTGACAGTCCCTGTTCTAATGCCTTACCAACCCAGATTCATGATTACTGATTGTCATGCCTTCAGCAGGGGGTTATTCACTAAAGTACAAATTGTTGCGTATAGGTGAGAATTCGCCAGATAAAGACAGCCGCAATAGGCTGCTACAGTCACAGTTGAGTCTTTATAATGAGAATATTGTCGCAGTCAAGATTTTATTATGGGAAAGTTGTCGCAATCTTAACTTTAAAAAATTGTCGCGGCTTTACAATGGGGAAATTGTGGCGGATTTGCTATAGGAATCCGCTGTTAGATAATTCGACAGTCGAATTTGCACCTTAGTGAATATCCCCTAGCAGTGTTTTATTCATGTTTTTATTCTGCATGTTTATTTCATAGCTTACTGCTCCATAGAGATGTATAGTAACATCTCCCTCTAGTGGCCTTCCCATTCCCATAGCAAGCAGTCTAGTTTTAACAGACTTAGCACTTTTTCTAATGCTCCCTGTGAGCAACCGTACTTCCCCCTAACAAGGAAGTCAACACCCTGAGGAGCCATACTTGTTAATGTGTAGTGAGCAGAGAAAAGCATCCACGCTCATCTGCATCCATGTAGGCCCGAGGTAGCATTGCTGTTTTACCCTACTCTAGCAATAAAAGCTGAATTTGGAACCAGCTCCTGTGTCAGTGCATTGTTTTTTGAGGAGTTTGTCTGTCTGTCTGGATTATGCACACTGTTCTCTAAGGAGGACAGTTCACTGATGGTTATCCATTCACCTTATTGATGGGGAGATTTTCTGCTTCAATAAATGGGGCTATTCCCCTTGAGAGGCTCTAAAGTTATTTTTTTAGTGGGACATTTGCTGCTCATGCATTATTACAATACAGATTTATATTGAGAGATTTTGTTAATCAATAACATAGACATTACTAACATGTATTGCCCTATGTGCAGTAAGCACATTCTATTCTTTTCCTAGAATAATGAATATCTGAGTTATCCCAGGAAACTATTTCGAGAAGGCAGATTACATACTTTTGTCACTATTTCCTACAGAATTCCACAATGCAGCATGTGTAATATGACTTATCAGAGCTTGCTGTGCCTCAGATCCTCATCCAAAACCAGTGCACTCACTATTAATTCCACCTACAATAAATAAAGTATTGGCAGTGCATGAAGTGTAGTGAGTGGTATGCCTTTATGACTTTCAGCTCTTAGGCATATATTTCATGCAGCACCTTGTTGCCAGCTATTAGTCACAGAGAACAGGCCTTGCAACTCCCTCATATATACATATTAATAATAAAGAGAGCTGCACACAATTCCCGCACAACAACCCCACACTGTAAGGAAAAATGATCTGGATGGAACTGTAATAGATTCAGAGGGGAATTCAGGATAGTCCGAAGTGAGGTGCGGACTGTTCGCCTCACTTCGGACTGACTGATCTGCGCTTGCTGATGTCCTGCACGCAGACATCAGCGAGCGCATTAAAGGGATTCCAGTTTCGGCGAGAGCAAAAGAGTTGCCTCGCCGAGTCTGGAATCCCTTTAACGCACTCGCTGATGTCCGCGTGATCAGCGAGCGCAGATCAGTCAGTCCGAAGTGAGGTGAACACTCTGCACCTCACTTCGGACTATCCTGAATTCCCCCCTCAATCTCCCTACATCAGAGGAGGGCAAAGTTTTCTTCTATTGGGCTGGTTTAACAATCTTCAACTATGCGGTGGGCAAGTAACATATCCAACGTGGCGAACCCTAACTTTCGCCATACTGTGCTGCCCCACAATCCTCCTCCAATTCTGTGCTTCCCCCATAACCTCCCTCCCACATTGTGCTGCTCCCACAACCCCCCTCCCATACTGTGCCACCACTTCCTTTTCCCTGTCCCTACCTACCTCTTCTATGGACTGTCTCTGTCTGCTGTTCCTCTCTCCCTTCCCCAGTGCTATTTCACTTCCTTTGAGCTGATCACAGGAAATTGTAGCGCTTTGACAGACGGACCACGCAAAAGACCTTCGAGGGCCATAGTTTTCCCTCCCCTGCTCTGCCCAACATGCTTCAGCAGACAAGCTACACTATGGTGTATATACCTGCCTACGCAATGTGGCCACAAATAGTGCTGAGGGAGGTAAATGTGAGGTGGGGGATGCTCAACAGCATCTATGTCACGTAGTGTGCAATAAAGAGTAGTGCTACATGATAAATGAGGAACCATGTGACAGTCTTATGGTTTTACCCACAGTACACTGTGTACATGCATCACTTAGAGGCTATGTCCATTCTTTTAATTAAATATTTCCGTGCAAATATTCACCTATTTCTGTGTATCTCTCTGTTTATCCTCCTAACTACACATGTCTGTCTGCATCCTTAATTAGTATATATCTATTGCTCTGTTTATTCTTAGTTTAAATAATGTGTCTGTCTGTTTACATTCCCTTGAGTACATACCTCTCTATCCTTAAGATTACCTGTGGTCTGGTCTGTTTTCTTCTGATTGCACAGGCCTCTTTTTTTTTTTTTTACACAAGCCTTTCTGCTTCCACTTCCATGACTGCATGCAGCTGCCCTGTATCCCTGTCTGTGTATTCTATTTGATAACATATTTGTGTTTGCCTGATCAGTACACTTGTTTTTGTGCAGCCCTCAGTTAATCCTTGTAAGTACATGTGTGTCTCTGTACTTCGGTTTTCATAAGGACACAGCTCTATGCATCTCTGTGTTTACACATGTGCACATATCTGTGCATAAGGCACACTGTTTCTGTGCATAAGGCACACTGTTTCTGTGCATGGAGGATATGTCTGCCAGCTGTGCATGTCAATGTATTGAAAGTGAGCTATTATCATCATGCTAGGAACAAATATTTATCATGGAAATGAGCATGTGTTGAAGAAAACTAATAATATATAGTAAGCTCTGTTATAACTGTGGAATATGACAACCCTGCTAATAAGCACATTTTCTAGAAGCCTGTTTAGTATGAGAAAACTGAATAAAATTTGCATTTTTTTAAATATCACATGTAGCCTTTTTTGATAAAAACAACTGATGTGATTATATAAAATATATGCCTAGAATTATAGTTATACACATTCTTAATATTACATATTCATTTTAGAAAATGTTAAATCAGTCATTAGTTAGCCACATTTTGAGTTAAACCTCAGACACACAGATTTTCCCCAGAATGGTTTGACAGGAAAAACTGAACCAAATTTCTCACCATTTCACCAGCTTCCCTCCCATGATTCCACTTCAGTCCTATGACATCACAGACTCTGAAGCCATACAGCTAAGTGAGCCATGCGTGGCTTAACAGCAGTGATGCCTTTCCAGAGGTTTGCCGGCCAAGGTTGGTGCGTCCCTACCAAACCCTGCTGTGTGTATTCTTATTCTCCATCATCTCAGTGTTGATGTTGTTCAGTAGAGTTAAACAATATCTCTGAGAGGTTTATCCATGTAGAATTTCTGCCTTCTGCATGCACTGAAAGGACCTTCTTGTACTGTTTTTAGTACAAATTCCCTGCTCCATTATGCATTGCTTTCTCATATAAACCTCCAGCCTGGTTTTTCTCATCCAACATTACTTAGTGTGCATGCAGGCACCTTCTCCTTTTCCAGCAGAATAGATATGTGGATGTTTTTAGCTGAACCATTTCAATGCATCCATCCTTGCACTAATCAGAGCCATTCACTGACCCCCACTGTTGCTTGTTTGTAAGCAGCCTGCCTTCCTCTTTTTGTCACCCCTGTGCCTAACAGACTATTCTTCTCTCCCAGTATCACGGGAAGATGAATACAAGCTCAGGCTGGGAGGGGGAGGGAGGACCTCATTATCCAATAGGCAGAGGGGATGACTTGGTACTCAGGGAATAAGAGGTATTTTTTTTTTTTGGCATTTGCTATCTGAATTATTTATTCTATCCAATACCTCTGGGAATACAATCTGTCCTATTGGTGTTTATCGTGCAAACCTATTCTTTAAAGCTGAAATATATTATTTGTAGTTTCCAAATGCCTGATTGCGTCTATATCTGCATAAACTGTGTGGCATGATTCATTCTAAACAACTGCTCAAAAACTATAAATACTACTAGTGTAGGGGTGGGGGTCTTCTGATAACCTGCAACGTATCCAGCACAGAAGATGTTAATGACACTGCTGTATAATTTATGATAAAACACAGGCCCCAATCACAAATAATGACATACACACCCATATGTGTAACATACATGTTTAGCATATCATTTCTGAATAGACGAATCGTATTACTAAATTATCCAGGGAGAATTACTGGATGTATAGGTTGTGTCAGAAAAAAACGTCTACTCAGCTGGGAAACATTTATTGACTACAGAATTAAAGATAATGCTCTTACAGGATTTAGATGGGGTTGGATATATGTATAAACTATTTGGGAGCAAGCAGAAGGGTACATGGTGACAGTTGCTAGGCTGGTGACTTGCAGTTGGCCACATTGTATGCATGTACATTTTTGTTGTTGCATATGATCACATTTTACACTTTCCCTTTAACAAAAAGAACATGCAGACCTGTGTGCTTTAGTATACAACATATTCTGTTAAATATAAGGAAACCTGTACATATCTTGCACTGACAAATAATGTATACACTAGGAAAAAAATCTATTACATATGAATTAGAGTTATTGACATTCATATTTGAAAATAAAGAAGTCATTTATAGCAAAACACTCATTTTAAAGGGCAAATAAAGCTTATAAAAACAGTATATGTAACACAGTCATTGAAAAAATGAGCTCAGAAGCCCTTTGATGGTAAAAGCATCGCACTCCATTTCTTCACCAGGAGTGTAACACTACAAGGATTCCAGGATATATTTACATCTTTATAAAAAAATGGAGTAAGTTAAAAAGTTTTGAAATGGTCATTAGCCCTGCAGAAAAATACATTCACTATCAATAAGCATTGCAATACTCATGTCAATGCTTTTGTTTTGTCTTTGCAGCCTGTTGAAGTTTTCATACACAATAATATAATACTATTTTTTTAATTGCTTAGCCATACAGTGCAGACATATTTCATAGCAATTTGCAGTGATTAACCATTGACTTCAGTCCCTGCCTCTGTGGAGCTTACAATCTACTTTCCATATATAATCACATAATTGAGGGTCAATTTAGTCAGGCTCCTATTAACCTGGTATGGCTTTGTATTGTGGGAGGATACCCACATAAGTATGGCATGAACCTACAAATTCCATGCAGATGATGTCCAGGATGGAACTGAACACAGGACCCAAGCAGAGCAAGTGCTAACCACTGAGCCACCATTTTGTTTTTTATTGTCCTGGGAGTGGTTACAAAATGCTCATATTTTCCACACACAATAAATAAAGGAAAAAAAAATCCAATTAGGATTTAATACTCAGAGGTAAAATGTTTATAGTCACAAATTTATATAAATGTTGCTCCTAGTCTGCCACCATAAATTAACACCAGTATCGTGATATTGATATTCACTGCTGGTGCATGTCTCCTCTGAGAGCCAAAATCCAGATAAACTTAATCAGCATCAGATAATGGCATTCACAAATGGAAGCATTATAAAACATTGTAGGTAAAAATCCATGTGTAAGGATATAATATATCCGATGGAATATGAAGATATTTCTTGCTTGTTGGTAAAATGTTACTAGACTTTTAACATGAATAATAGGAAAACATATCGGTTGTATTAATCTACTGGCACTGAACAATTAGATCTAGACAAAATGAATGGAGTCTTTGCTTAAACAGAAATCTGCTGCTTAGATTCTGTCTGATCAAGCTGACATGCCCAAGTATAGTTATTTGTAATCTACAGCTACTACAAAGACTACATCTCCCAGCATGTTTCAGCATGTCTCTGCACTGTAAAATGCAGGTCAAAGCTGTAGCAACCTGTAATGAGAATTGTGCTAGCTATTACAGCATAGACATCAATAAGGTGAAGGTTACAATATTGTATAGATGCGTATTGATTTAGGCATGTCATTAACTCCAAGGAGTTACCAATTTGGAATTTTAATAGGCATAACATATTCAAGGGGAGAGTCAAACACAATTATTGCAACTAAACAAAAAAAATTGCTATTTAAGTTCCAAATCTGAAACATTTGTCTGTGCTTCTAAACAACAGGATTATTCCACCCACTTCTCTATGTGTGCAAATGTTCTAGTTACTTATATTCATTTGCAAATCTATGAATTGTTTGTAAGCACGCTTTGCAGTAAATTACCTATACCAGACCTTCTGTGAGCCAGCGATGCCAGCCGTGAAACGAATTATCCAAAGGGAGCCTGACTTGTACAGAATGCAGTGGCTAATCCATTATCCTCTCCCTGAACCACTTTATTTTAGATTAGCTTTATGATATGGCCAAGATGATTATCTAGACACAATCAGCCTTTAGAAAGGGTATTAAATCTTAATTAAACAGTTCAGAATATTCTGACCAAGATTTAAGGCAATTATCAAATCAGCAGAGCAGTTTAGAAAAAGTTCCTCTTCCAATGATTTCAATTATGATGTAAGATAGAAATCTGTTTATGTCTGTCTAAACATGAGGAAAATCAAAAACAGTAAAAACTAAAGGGGTTATTCTCTAAAGTCCAAGGGAGTAATTCAGCAATGTGTGAAGTGAGCTCCGGATCCTTCACATCACTTCGCACATGCTGTTATGAGCTCGCTGATGTCCTGCACGCGGATATCAGCGAACGATTTAAAGGTATTCCAGTCTCGGCGAGACCACTCGAGTCACCTTGCCGAGACTGGAATCCCTTTAAAGCG
>WMED01018125.1:2100-12798 GCA_019650415.1 Pipa parva | reverse complement strand
AGATAGATAGATAGATAGATAGATAGATAGATAGATAGATAGATAGATAGATTAGATACGATACACTTGCTCTCTTAGGGGCCTATTCATCAATGTCTGAACTGTCACTCAGAAGTGTGATTTGGAGACATTCCGGTTCCATTACCAATATTGTTTTATTCCTCTGGGAAAAGAGGGGATCTACAATGCCCACAGTGAGAGTGCAGCTTAATGATTCATGCATATGCCAAGGATTTACTGAAACAGATTGCTTCTGTATTACTTTCTCCTGTCATCAAACCCAAAGGACTTAAACACTGGGATCATTTATCAAAAGTGCTTTTTTCCCCCCAGTAATTTTAACACATTTCCCCTCTTTTTATTTTTTCACTCTGAAAAACTGGGTACATTAGTCTGGCTGCACTCTAATAAATAATGCAGTAAAGGCTAAAGGCATAGTAGTTGTGTGGTACAATAATAGAGATGGTTTACTGGAGCATTATTGTAAACTTGTGACCTTTATCAAGTAAAAAGTTTCAATAAATCATTGTTTTTGTACTAATCTGTAGTAATCTTGTCAGTGCCTTTCTCAACATTCTACACACACACACACACACACACACACACACACACACATATATATTGTAATTACTGGTGGATCTGCACTCCAGATATTCCTCAAGGTGCTAGGTCTAATCTGTTACATAAAGCATACCAATGGATCAGCATTGTTGCTTAACTAAATAAAATATCTTAAAGAAGTACCAATCAACCATAACATTACAAATACTGACAGATACAGTGCATAACAAATGGCAATACTGTAGTTAGAAACAACACCTTTCTAGGTAGTGAACAGTCACTTATTAAAGCTGATGTGTTGAAAGCTGAAGAAATATTAAATGAACATTAATGAGGATCTGACTGTGGTTGACAAGGGCTTGATTCTGATGGAGCATCTAGAGAATGACTGGTTGTGGTGTGTTCCCAGGTTGCAGTGTTTAGTACCCACCAAAAGTGGTACAAGACAGGACAACCTGCAGACTGGGGACAAGGTGTCATTGGCTTTAAAACTCAATGATGACAAGTATAATCCATAGAGACTCTACATTAGCAACCTACTGAACTTAGAGAGCCTGCTGCTAATGTACCAGTTATCAAAGGACTCCTTCAGGAGTCCATGCCTATAGTGGCTGTTTTGGCAGCACAGGGGAGACCTGCATAATTTTATAGCAAATCAGCGTCTAATGAGTAAATACTTCCCAAGCCATCATGGGATTTGTAGTCTTTCTGTACATGCTGCTGAATGTTTATTTATTCTACCTAACTGTGCTGCACTCATACAATTAAACAACAAACACTGCATCATTGTATATACTGTATTTGCTGGCGTATAAGACTACTTTTTAACCCCTGAAAATCATCTGAAAAGTTGGGGGTCGTCTTATACACCGGGTATAACTTTTTTCTCTCCTTACCTAGCTCCTCCGTTGCCCGGCTGTCTGTGCTGAGCGCTACAGCATTCCTCCCCCAGCATTAATGTAACTTCCTGTGAGCGACAGGAAGTTAAATAATTGCTGGGGAGAGGAAACGCTATAGCGCTCAACACAGACAGCTGGGCAACATAGGAGCTAGGTAGGGAGAGAGAAAAGGAGGGGGGCGAGCACTAAGATAGCGCCCCCTTCCTTCAGAGGGTAGGGCTTGTAGGCGCAGCACAGTGTGATGGTGCTCTGCTAATCTTGGAGACAGGGAGGGCTGGGCAGGCAGGGAGAGTTGACCAATCCAAGCAGGATTTGCTTGGAAGAGGGGTAGTCTTATACGGCAAGTATATATCAAGCTCTATATTTTATCTGGAAAAGTTATGGGTCGTCTTATACGCCCAGTCGTCTTATACACCGGCAAATACGGTATATATAGTCAATGCACTACTACCTAATGTAAATATTATAAATTGCATCAATGATTCTATGACCTTGAACAATAACCAGAACAAGTTATCTATCTCCTCTGTCAACAATTGTGTTTCCCTTGTGCTTGGAGAGCTTACATTGTGTCACAGGAAATAGAAGCATTTGCTCCATGCTAGTTCTGAATACAAAATGTATACTTTATGTAAAACAAGAGCACCAACTAACTTTTTTAATATGTAAATCCAGAACTGGTAATATGTATTACTCACACTATAGCTTTAGGAGAGTAGATAATACACAAGTCAAGGAAGTCTTGTTCCACCACATCTTCAGGTTCTCCGGAGCAACTCTATTCTGGCCACTGAAAACCCTTAACCCTTACTGGGTTGAGAATTTCAACTGATAAGTTTGGGTCCTACTCCTTACTCACGCCATGGCTGAAGATGCTGCTGCTATCCTTCATATCTTCTCAGCTACTCTGGTCTGTCTAGAGCCTATGGACTTCTGGTGCTGAAATTATATTATAGGGAGCCAGGCCTTCCTAAAAAGGCCCCAAAGCAACATCATGTGCTCTTCTGAGCTATTTGTTTTAACTGGCTACAGCCTTATCATGGCTTGGTAGGTGGGGCTACAGTGACATCACTGGAGAGCTCCCAAAGGGGGAGACATTCCCCTGTAGGGTAAATATTTAGCATAACTAATAGATGCCTGATATAGCAAGTGGGCTATACCAGCTTTTTACATGGGGGAGACATACTTTTTTGCAGAAGGTGGTGATCCTGTGGCCCGTGCATATGCTATCGCAATTCTGATAAAGGTACTACATACTACAATTTGTAATCTCGATAACCCAGCTATAAATACAGCTTATATGCTTTGTATCATAGATTGTGCTTTAAAAAAATATCAAAACAGAAAAGTTTTTTTTTTAGATGATATAGGGTCCTTTTTTTTACTGTAAGTATAATTGTGTATATCACAATGCGTAATGCATATTTAGTAATATCATAGGAGATTATAGCAGATCTTTAAGTCTCTTGAAAAGTCTACAGTAAAGGTTTACCCCGATCTCTCTCTGTTCTTCTGCATCGTTGACCTGTTATGCCAGCACATAGGGTTTTATGCATTGTTCGTTTGCATTAAGATTTACCATTATTCAGTCTTTTGTGCTTGATCAGGATAAAAAGGTCAGAACTCCACAGGGCATTAAATGATTTCAGAGTTGTCTCACACCAAGCACAACAAGCCTTTCTCTGCAGCTAAAATGGAAGATGTTAAAAGAATACAAAGTAACATCTGGACCTTTACATCTAAACTAACGTCAACCGCCTAAATTTTAAAGACATCATCATGGAATGAAATGCCTATTGCGGTAAAACGGAATACGAATATATTTATATCTGTAAAATCCCTAGAAAGTGGAACCAAAAATGTACCACGTTTAGCGACAATGTACTTCAGTTGGGAGAAGCGGAATGTATCAATAAGAATGTTAAAAAAAAAAAAATGCAATATCTACTGTTTGTTAAAGTATTTATTTAAAACGCTCTGGTTATTATTATATAAAAAGTACTTTCAGGATATTTATTTTTATGGATTTATAACTCATTCTGTGCACAAATCATTCCTCTATGGGCAATCATCAGCAGCACACCCTAGTGGTCATATAAAGATGTTTTTCACTGCTATAAATGGCAATCATTATGCAACTTATTTCATCTGCCACTTATAACTTCTTATGAGTGACATGGAATCATGGGAAATGTCGTCTTTCTAAACAAGCTTCAGTATTTTACTACAATCTTTAAGTATTTTGGTGCAAAAAAGGCACAAGGCAAGAGCCGAATCTAGAAAATAAATAGGTAAATTGTTTTAGACAGGAATGAAGCAGTACAAATGTATTTGATTATGTTTTCCCAAAACTATCTTGTGTATAAAGCATACTATACCCACTTCTGAAATATATAAAAATGGTATTCTATGCCCTGTAAAAGGGTCATAGAATAGACTTGGTCTGCTCTTTGACTTTTATATGGTCATGGAATTTACTCTTCCTCAACTGCTGTGACTCCTATCTAACCAATCAGCATCTCAGCCTGGGGGTGTAGGAGGGGGCGGATCTATGGAGGAGAAAGGGACCTAGCTGCCTAATCCTGGCACCTGGACCAGCAGCTGTGTAGTTCCACCATTGACTGCAGGTACACTGAACATTCTAATCAACACAGTTAATGATTAACTATGAAATGAAATTATTACAGTGAGGCTTTCTTAAACATGTTAAATAAAATATATGCAATTTTACGCATATGTTTATGGATAGGTTTAGTGCACAATTGAGAAGAAACTGTTTAAAGTAGGTGTGTGAAATCTCGCTTTGCTTTGGCTGTGGATGGAGTGTATTAGTCACATGGTTTGTGGACCAAGAGGCTGTGGCAAAGCATGAGAGGCCTGCGAGGCTATAAGGATATATCTTGATCCATAGTAATCCACATAAGAAACAAGGGATACCCGGTGTGTTCACTAGAATTGGGTCCATAGGAACATCCCCCACATATGAGGGATCTTGAAATTATGCTTACGCAGCTAGAAGTGAACTTCATAGAAATCATAAGACTTTATACCTTATCATGTTCTCTTGGAGATGCGACAGAAGTATGGAGCACTGGGTTTGCATCTGAGGAAGCTTGCTCTGCTTGTTCCTCATCCTTACTAGGAAAAGACAAAGAAAGACAATGAGAAGATGACAAAGAAAAGGCAGTACAATCCTGTACATCTAGCAGCTGCAAGGTGTGTATTATTACAGCTGTGATATTATTAGAACTGTGTGATAGCAAGCTTCATCAGCTGAGGGTATGTGGGTGAGTTGCAATTCTAGATCATGCGGGAGACAAATGCTCAAAGAAGAATATACATTAAAAGAGCACCGAAACATGTATGTTTATGCTGTGTTATTCATGTCTATAACAGAAATAGTTGATAAATATTGTATATATTTTATCATATATAATTAATAAGACATGACTGTAACAGCTACATTTCACAGTTTATCATCACCTGTGCTGATTAGAATGTTCAGTACACCTGCAGCTGATTGAACACACAAGGCAAAGTCCAATCACATTTGAGCAAATGTAGGGTAAAAGGGGTCAGATTAACTGGAACAAAATAGTGATTACAGTATGTATAATTTTATTTATAAAGCAACGCCACAAGTTTACGCAGCACTGTACAATTCAGCAATACAAGTATAATACAAGCATGGGAAAAGTGAATTATACAATACAATTAAAATATCACAAGGATACATCACTTTAAGTGCTAGGTTGTGGTTGAAACAAGAGGTTGGAGGTCCCTGGTCCATAGAGCTTACAATGTAAATAGGATTGAATTAACTATATTATCAAAATAAATCATTTTGCATAGTAATGAAGAGCTTACAACTATTAAAGTTTTCTATCAATATATTACAAAATTTATGAGCCTTGAATTGAGATTTAGGGGGGAATTCACGATTATGCGAAGTGAGCTCCGAAGAATTAGGCTCACTTCGCACTGACTGATATGCGCTCACTGATGACCTGCACATGGACATCAGCAAGCACACTAGAGGGATTCCAGTCTTGGCGAGGCAACTCTTTTGGTCTCGCCGAGACTGGAATCCCTTTAATGCGCTCACTCTGATGCTTGGTGAATTACCTGTGCACGTGCAATGCAAAGTGATGTGAAGACCTCCGTAAGTCTACGCCAATCAAAACTGGACAAATTGATCACTTATTCGCCACATCAAAGAGTTTGTTAAATTTCCGAACATGGGGTAGTGGGGAATGAATGCAAGTTCCGACAATTAAACGACTGTTTCCCTCTTCCTTTCTAGATTCCACAGCTTAGTGTTATTTGTACAATAAAGTCATTGTTCTGCTGCAGAAATGCAACAAATAAGGAATATACTGTATATAAATATATATATATATATATATATATATATATATATATATATATATATATATATATATATATATATATATATATATATATATTTTTTTTTTAACAAAGCAAGGGAAAAAATGCATTATGTTTTGTTAAAATGTAATTATAAATAAGCCCTTTAAAATGTGCTGAATTTTACATCCCTTTATATGACTGCTTTCTCTCTAGTGCACCTTATTGAATCATTAATTATTATTTCTTATGTGTGGGAGGCTGGTGTCAGCAAAGTGTAACACTGGAGTACATATGTAGAAATGCTGGTATGTTAGGGATATGATATATTTATCCTAACACTGGCAGATCAATGAATTGTTTAAAGGATAGAGTAAAGATAGAAGTAAGTACTAAAGTTAGAAGTAAGTACTAATATCCCACAGCCCAAGAACTTCACTTTGTATTGATTTAGAAGAGACACCTTTGCTCATTCTAGATTAGCTTCAGTGGTCTGGTTCCGGTTCTAGTTCTAGGTTTAAAGATAGTTCTAAGTTCTATTGTGCCACAGTGACAATATAAGGGTGGAGAATGGAGCTCCTGTTATACTGAGGCTAAGCACTGACCTACCTAGTCAACGATATGCCTCCTTAATGTTCTTTGGCTTTTACTAACTGATTCCAGGAATTCCTGACTGTAGTTACAGAAATTTTTTGAACAGAAAAATATTTTGGAAAGACAAATTTCAGTTTTGCATTAAAAAAAAACTATGCTATGAGAAAAAAATGATATTTTGTCTACAAAACCTATTTTCTGTGCAAAACTATATCATCCTCATAAGGTTATTCTGTCAGCATAGAATATTATTTTTCCACAAAAGCTTATTTTCTTTAAAAAAAAACAAAAAAAAACATTGTTCCACACAAATTCTTCTTTTGTGTGCTCGAAATACTTTGTACTAATTTTGTCCACAAAAAGGCTATTTTTGAGGGTGTGTTGAGGCATCTATACAGCATGTGGAGCATGTACAGTAATTGCAGGACACTTTCTACCACCATTGGTATGTCTACTAGAGGGCAATGCACTGCATCTGGGGCAATGTATGTGGCAGGGTAATGCACATAGAATCATTTCCAATTGAAAGAATATGGGCCCTTTTTCTAATTTTCCTGAAGGGCCCAAAGTACCCCATTCCAACACTGAGGATCCCATCAATGCTGCTGTATGCAGCGGGTTATTTGGATACCCACTAACTGTATTCTGTGAATATTCTATCTATTTATATACCTTGTCCCTAAGTCATGTTGTCACTTAGTCACAATTGCCATTGCCAGTTTTGAATGAATAGTCGCCTTGCGCAACACTGGAGCCCTGCCATCAACCCCCCAATTTGCCAGTCTGAAGTGGCGAAGTCAAACAGGTGAATTCAGAGCAGTTCACCTAGTCTCATTTACACCTTCACGCCACTGTGCTGCTTAGTCAATAGTAGAAGTACCTGTGCAAATGATGTGAAGAGCTCAGAAGTTCGTGACTCATTAAATCACTCAAATTCATCATATATTCGCCACTTCACAGACTTTGCTCAATAAGCGAACATGGGCAAGTGGAGAATAGACACAAATTCACAGCTTTATGCGACTATTCAGATTTTAATCAGTGAGGCTCAATCACGTTTTCCTTTGATAATAATAATTATAATGATGATGTAGAAAATGCAGGTACATTGTGTTAATACTTTAAGAATGCTGTGAATTTTCCATAACAATCATTAGGATTAAATGTGACCTTTAATGATTTGTTTATTGAATTCTGCATTCATAATAAAAATTTAAATGAATGCAGTTTGAATGGATTTGAAATTAGGGAAAACATTTTTGCAGAAAGGGAGATAAAAGAGATGCAATCAATTAATAATTCTAATTGTTAAACTCACTAACTCACAGGGGAAAAAATAAAAGAGCATCAGAATCATAATTAATGTTAAAATATCAAGTAATGACAGAGATTAAGTAATTATTATTTTCTGGGGACAGAAAAAGTGCTGCAGGGGGCTGAAATATATCTTAGAAAGATTTTGTTCTGATGAATGAATAAATGCAGACGATTTCCTACATATTTAAATGCAGTGTTAGAGGAACAGTAACACATTAAGATAAATAGTTTTTTTTATGTCCGTCAGGGCCTATGACACTGGCTGGAACTAGATATGGCATAAATGCACGCAGGGCTGGTTCTACCGATGGGCGATGTGGGAGACAGCCCAGGGCGCAATCTATTTGAGGGGCGCTGTCGCCCACATCGCCTATCGTTAAACTTGACCACCCCCCACCAAACCCCCCAGCCCCGCAACATCCCCCCTTGCACCGCACTCACCTCCAACAGCGTTCCAGCGACGCACCTCCTCTAATGAGGTAAGTTGAATGAGACAGCACTCCTTGCTGCTTCGGGTCTTGTCGGCTGTATTCGGCCGCTGCCGGCAGGACCCGAACATCTAAGGAGCGCCGTCACATTCAACTTAACTTATTAGAGGAGGTGCGTTGCTGGAACGCTATTGGAGGTGAGTGCGGGGCAAGGGGGGGCGGTGCGGGGCAAGGGGGGGGGCACAGGGCGAGGAGGAACAGGGCGCCAATAGGGCCAGGACTGCCCCATAATGTATGGTTTTACTCTAACTGTATGCACTACATAGTTAAAATAGGCTGGAGGATAATGTTTTGTCTTAAAAATGCATTTGTAGTTATGATGAATATACTGTATATATGATCAGTAAATTATCTAGATTGTTACCAGAATTGTTCTGCAGATTTTTTAATTAAGTCCGAATTTTTTTCCATGATGGGTTAAGACAGGATTGTGGAGGTTATTCACTAAAGTCTGAATTATTGCGTATAGGTGTGAATTTACCAGCTAAAGACAGTCACAATAGACTGCTACTGTCGTAGTCGCATCTTTATAATGAGAATATTGCCGCAGTTGCAACTTTACTATGGAAATTTGTCACAGTAGCAACTTTAAAAATTGTTGCAGTCGCAACTTTACAATGGGGAAATTGTCGCGGTTGTGGATTCGCTATGGGAATCCGCTGTTTGAGAATTTGACAGTCGAATTCGCACCTTAGTGAATAACCCCCTGTAAATTGAAAAAAAAAAAGAATTTACAACCTAGTTCCATAGGATATTGCTGGAGACTAGGGAAGGTGCTGAATATCTTTTGAGGCCTTTGTTTAATAAGTATTCAATTCAATCATACAGTAATTGTTATAATACACAGTATTAATTATAGGAATTTGCATGGAACTTCCTGTAGTTTACAACCCTATAAATAGTTAGTTGTGACATCAGAACCAGCCATATATAACCTACAGCGACCATCACCCCACTTTCCTGTATGAAAACATAACTTTGAAACATGCTGGTGTTTCATCTTCTCCAAGAGTCACCTCTCTTTACTGCCTCTGCATCCCCCAAACTGTCATTATACCTTTCACTGCGTGAATACTTAACAGAGGGCTATGAGAGTTGTAGTCTTGCACGTTCTTAAAAATTAATTCAGTTACATTGCAATGACAAGCAAAAGCTTTAACTAAGGCTTCTGTCTACAACTGATTTTAACTTGTGACTAAATACCTTACACTGCATCATGGGAAATATCACCATTGCTGGAATATGGTAGCACTGCTGCACTTAATGTTAACTGAAACAAAACAACAAATGAGCACCAACTGGTGTGCAGTGGATCAGTGGTCCCCAACCTTTGCAGGATGTGGGACTGGTTCTCCAGTTCCCTGTTCTAACAAAGGTTTGACAGACCGGGAAGGTGATGATGGTGACATGCTTCCTGTGCGCGCATCACCACCATGTGGCCAGTACCAAGGGACCGCCAGTGGTCCGCGGACTGGTGTTTAGGGACCCTTGCCGTAGATCATTTTTAGGAGTATTTGTTACAGAATCCAGATAATTCTAGAGGGTTTACAAACCTTTGTTCACAACTGTATGAGATCACACTTTGTTAATTTGAGAGAAAATAAATGATTAAAATATGTGGAATTTGAGGTTTAAATTACCTAACTTCCACAGCACAACATGTGCTGTGAGCTTAATTATGAAATTATAACTCTGTTTGCTACAAGTTCAAATAAAGTGTTATTTTGATGGCACAACCTTGCCAGTGACCTAAATGATCAATCAAGTTTAGCTTTAATTTATGTTGCTATACTCACAGTAAATATCTAATTTTCACATTAAGAAAACAAGCTCATTGTCTTAATTATTGATTGTGTTATGGTATTTTACTAGCTACTGTTTGGAGCTTAGACTGTTACAGCATATGAGACATTTCAACAAGTAAACAGATTATTAGTGTCAGCTTTTGAATAAAAAATGTTTATTATGTTATATCCCTTCACCTACATCAGCTAGAAAAATGCACAATAAACATAATAAAAGATTCAATTTGCAACCCACCCCTTTTACCCCTTACTCTGCAGCCCCCAACATCTACCCTTTCTCCATACTGTGCTACCCCAATACCTACCCTTTCCCCATTCTGTTACCCCAACACCTACCCTTTCCCCATACTGTTACCCCAACACCTACCCTTTCCCCATACTGTTACCCCAACACCTACCCTTTCCCCATACTGTTACCCCAACACTTACCCTTTCCCCATACTGTGTTACCCCAACACCTACCCTTTCCCCATACTGTGCTACCCCAACACCTACCCTACCAACAGGACTCATACTTTTTTGTGAATCTTCCATATTAGAAGCAAAACCTTTTGAATGAACACAATGGAATTAGTTTATTACAATGTAGATAACATTCTAACCTCATGGAATTACTTTATTATGATGTTGCAGTTTATAGTTGGTATTTGTTTTGTTTTTAATTTA
>WMED01018124.1:0-12798 GCA_019650415.1 Pipa parva | reverse complement strand
AACCCCCACTATGTCTTATATTCGGGGGTGTCTTACTATCGGGGAAACACGGTATGTACATAATAATCTTACTACTGTATTTGCCGGCGTATAAGACGACCCCCAACTTTTCCAGTTAAAATTTAGAGTTTGGGATATGCTCGCCATACAAGACTACCCCTTTTCCAACGTAAATCCTGCTGGGATTGGTCAGCTCTCCCTGTCTCCATGATTATCAGAGCACCATCACACTGTGCTGCTCCCACAAGCCCTTTCCCACACTGTGCTGCCCCCACAACCTTCCCTCCTCCTTCCTTCTTACTACTCTCTGAAGGAGGGGGCGTTATCTTAGTGCTCGCCCCCTCCTTTTCCTTCTTCTTACCCAGCTCCGCTGTTGCCGGCTGTCTGTGCTGTAGCGCTGAGCCGAGTACTATAGCATTTCCTCTCCCCAGCACTGATTAGTGCTGGGGAGAGGAATCGCTACAGCTGGCAACGGAGGAGGTAAGGAGAGGGACAGCTGGCGTACAAGACGACCCTCAACTTTTCAGATGATTTTTTTTTGGGGGGGGGGGGGGAGGGAAGTCGTCTTATATGCCGGCAAATACGGTAAATGCAATAAAGGCAATAAAATAAGACAAAATATATATTTTTAAATGAGCCTCTCATTCATGATGGTACATCATGTAATCAATATTTTTATTGTATTTTATCTGATTTTCTTAACTTAAAAAAAGGGGAGCCCAACACTGCAATGACTCTGTCTGTTTTGTCTCCACCCTTCATGCCACTCTTGTCCAGACAATGCCCTTCCCCCATGCCCCGGAGTGTACTTCAGTTCCCCTTATAGTGCCTTATACAGTGCAGCAGTATCTCTTTAGAGTGTCCTACAACACAACAAGTAAAAGGGTGTAAGGTAGTGTGGTATACTGCAATTTTATGCTCCTTTCTACCCCACCCCCCATTTGCCGATACTGTGCTGCCCCATGCCATTTTGTGTTGCTTCCCTCCACGTTTTTTCTCTGTTAAAGGATAGAGGCTGACACTGAAGAGGAGGCCTCAGAGCAAGCATAGTTCAGGTTTGTGAAGGAGATAAAGAAAATTGCACAGGGGCATCAGTTTCGGATTGAAAGCTCCTCAGATAAAGGAAATGGCAGCACTGTAGTATATCAGTAAATCTGAGTCGTCACGTGATTCACAGTAAATTGAATGTGGTCATCAACCCACCATGACCTGCCTGAAAATATATATACAGGCATAACATCAAAACTATGGACAAGTGAAAAACACTACCTTTCTATTAAAGGAGAACTATAGTAATTAATTATATTTATCTGATTGATCTAGCAGCACTTAAGTGTACTGCTGCTAGATCAACTTTCATCTGACAATCCTCAGGCCAGGATTGGGAGATAAATGCCTCCCTGCTACAGGTTACTTCCTGAGTATGTATGTGATGTTGATTGTCACATAGTACCCACCCCCTTCCGAAGTTTGCCAAGCTTAACCAACTGCACGTGCACTCACAACACTCACCTGGATAGGTGAGATGTACTACAGGAAGAAGGCAGAGGCTGCCAGAATACATTTGCTCTGGGAAATCCCCTTCTAAAACTTCGGTCATGTGAATCTGCACCAAAGTATAACTCACATTGATATTCCACATTTTTATTTTTTCTAAAATGATACCAACTTGGTAAAAGCCCAGAAGGTGGCAGTGTAACTCGACAAATATCAAGTTTACTACCAAATTATTGGCAGCGCAGCCTAACTAAAATCTGTGTAAAACATTACATATACACTCACATTTTTTTTATGGATTATCAGAAGGGACAGGCTTACAACGCCTTTTAGAATAAGAATGCGAGACCTATCACATAACTTAAATGTCAATGTAATGCTGTATATATTGCTGATAATCTAATGGCACTTTCAGGTATGCCCCTGAATCTCTGACAGAGAGCAAATTTTCTGTGGCATCAGACGTCTGGAGTTTTGGTGTGGTTCTTTATGAGCTATTTACATACAGTGAAAAGAGTAAAAGCCCGCCATCGGTAAGTATATGTCTCAGGTTTTTTTTTCTCACCTTCTTGCAATTCTTTAGTAAAGCTAGTTTGGTACACGTGTACCAAATAATCACTTGGGCAAAGCAGTAACAACCTTCGCTTGAAGTTAGCTTCATATTTTTAACATTAACCTTTTTTATTTTTATTTTTTCCAGGAGTTCATGAGAATGATTGGAAATGATAAACAAGGACAGATGATTGTATTTCATTTGATAGAGCTGCTAAAAAACAATGGAAGACTGCCCCAGCCAGACTACTGCCCTGATGAGGTCATTTTTTTGTTCCTTGTTTAACCCTTGTCCCTTGGTAAACACAAGAACAGTTTTACTAGCAGTGCTACTCAGCTGCAGTGGTAAAAAAGAAACTATTCCATTTCTTTCACTTTGTAGTGTCCATGTTCACATACATCAAATAATGATTTTAAAATGGTTGTACAAAATTGAATCTTTGCCAATAATACATTAGTTTAAATAGATCTAATTTGGAGAAAATATATCTGCATCTGGTTTGAATACATTCTCTGTAGGTAGTTCTCCCTTCTGTTAGTCCAAACCCAGAGAAAGAGAGAAAAAGAAAATGGTATATAAAAAGAGTTGAAAAGTGCACACCGCTGTATCACACAAAATGTGATACATAAATAATCTAGGAAAAGAGGTGCTATACCAGGGGATAAACAACTAATGTGCCACAACAAAATAAGAGAGAAAAAGACACTCCTAAGAATGGTATGCATGCTTCAAAAATGGAGAAATATATAGATCTTTATTGATAAAAACACACATAAAAATAATTAAAAAGAGTAAAACACTCCTACAAAATGCAAAAAATACCTGTGGAAATAAGCGCAAATCGCACTAAGTGCATTAAAATAAATATGCTTCAAAGTGAAAGAGTCCCAGAAACTGAGAATAAATAAGTTTATTATTTGTTAAGAAGTTGAAGATGTAAAATAGGTTGAAAAGCACTGCAAGCTTCAAATGTGCTCGTGATGAATCCCACAGCTGGTAAATGAATCTGCTTACCAGAAATGAAAAACAATAGGGCATATAATAAATAGATGACTTCAAGGTAGCAAACTCTCAGGCAAAAGGTAGATAACATCCACAGAAAAGAGATAGGGTCCTCATGAGATCAAAACAAATGTTGAAATCATGCGTGTAACAATAATCAGCAGTGTCAGTTCGACGCGTTTCCCCGTTTCATGCAAGTGGCTTCCTCAGGAACAAAAAGCATTCGCAGTCAAAGGCCCTACAAAATGAACAAACCAGCTAACTCTCTGGATCCCACAAAGTGAATACACTGCTGAAAAATAGATAATCGGCACCACATGAAGTGCCTAGTGTTTTCTATCAATAAAGATCTATATTTTTCTCTATTTTTGAAGTGTGCATACCATTCTTAGGGGTGTCTTTTTCTCTTTTATTTTGTTGAGAGAGAAAAAGAAAAGCATACATTAGATCTCGCCAGAGCATTGACTATCAGGGAATGACAAAGTTTGCATGAAAAGTAAATGGCTGTTCGTGGTTCCCAGGGAGTCCCAGAAAAAATACTATTATCGTATATACTCGTGTATAAGTCGAGGTCAGTTTTTGGGCCAACAATTATAAAATTTGCTATGACCCGTGGATAAGTCGAGGAAGGAGTGGAGGGCTGTAAAGTTTTACAGAAAACACTAGTACAGTAGTCGTAAATCAAACAGCAATAGACTTTGCCACCTGCACCAGTTCTGCTTCACGCCCCTAAAGCTGAGCCAGGCTCACAAAACAAACACTGTTGACATAGCAACAAGTCTGGTTATTTGGTGAGTGTCTGGGTATTTGGTGAGTGTCTGGGTATTTGGTCAGTGTATTTGGTGAGTGTCTGGGTATTTGGTCAGTGTATTTGGTCAGTGTCTGGGTATTTGGTCAATGTCTGGGTATTTGGTGAGTGTCTGGGGGGTTAGCAGATGAGGTACTCACAGTTAGGGATATTAGCAGTTTCCCTCAAGATCGCTGCTCCTGCGTGTGCTGCCTATGCTGTGTTGATTCCCTGACTGGTTTGGCCGGGATCGGTGCTTTCCCCAGAGCCCCACCTGCTCCCCCTTATGCAGCCGCTTCACTTCGCGGCTCTCTGACAGGCAGCTGGCAGGCTTGTGTGCGGCCGTGTGTAATCTGCTCACTCCGTGTGTCTCTGAGGGGCGGCAGACGGCGCGCTGCGGGTTGTAGGCCTTGTAGGCCTTAGGCCTGCTTCTCTCACTCTGATTGGTTGGTTTGTCCAGTGATAAAGCGGCAGAATGTCGAAGCTGGGGCATCCCAGTCCCGGAGGACTCAGTAAACCCATGAAACCTGACGAAAAGGTGAAGAGGCTCACTCAGTCGGTTAAAGAAGATTTTCTGAAGAGGGCTGGAGTAAATGCCAGTGCCTTCGAAGCCATTATGTACAAGACTGATATTGATGTCGTGACAAACTACTTTGTTAAGGTGTATTTAGGAAAAGGAAACTACACACATCTACGTATTTACGAGGCTTCTCCTGGGGGCAAGATTATCTTGAATTCCTTCCATCTTTGCAAGAAGCTAGATGATGATATTGGCTATTTTGAACATAATCAGTTTTGATTCTAGACAAATGTACCAGCTATGATTATAGGGTTATGTCTGCCTTGCAGATGGTGTCGGGGCCTTTTTTTCACAGGAGCCGAACGATCTCTCCTGCCTCTCTCCTCTTTCAAGGCCCACACCCCCCTCCACTTGCGGCTCAAAGCTCTGAGTACCGTATATATGCGTGTATAAGTCGAGTACACACTTTTAAATGTTTTTTTTTACCTAAATTTCTCGACTTATACACGAGTATATACGACTTCCAGGATTATTTCCTGCAAAGTCAATGCACATAAGATTCTGTTTTCAAGGCTCATTCAGCAAGAGCACTTCAGGACAGTGGAAGCAGCTGCATCTGTAAGACAGCAAGGGGGTCTTCATAGCGCACATTTTTAAAACATATGTGGAGTACACAATATGCAGGAACTGGTAGAAAATAAATCGAAGCCGTTGTATATACATACTGTAGAATAAAATTCATTTATTCTATGATTTCTATTCTATTGGTGAATCACTGCTATAATGGACAGAAAAAAAGGAAATTGTTTTCAGTTTAGCATCATCTCTTGATTAATTTTTATGGCAGCATTGGCCAATATTTTCCATCTTACAGTTAATTTTTTGGGGGTGTAATAAAGGATTATAGGGCTAACCACATAGACAAGAAGGATGTAAAGAGAGAAAGAAGCCTTTGTAATGGTTAAAGTTCCTGTCATTTGCACTGGAGGGCAGAGATAACCCATTGTTGAATGCTGCCATAAGAAATAGTGAGGAAACAGTACATTTAAAATAATTTTTTTAAATTATTATTATATATTTTGAAGCTAATGTCTTTGGCGTTAGTGTATCAAAAGTAATATAAACTGAAACTAACTTCAGATTGCTGCTTTTGATAGCACTGATTGCCCCTTCTAGTTTCTTCTGGCCGTTTGCTGGCCGCTAGCTTTTTTTGTTGAAGTGAAAAAGACTACTTTATATGTGCGAAGTTAATGTTTTCTTTCCTATACACTCTATAGATTTACTCCATCATGAATGCATGCTGGAACAATAACATAAGTCAGCGTCCTTCGTTTAAAGACCTTACCGTTCAGGTTGAGAGAACAAGGGAGTGCATGGGAGTATGAGGCTTCTGGAATTTCCATGGAAGACAGTCACAGCCTAATCTAATGCCAAAAAGCTTGCGGAATGGAAGGTTGCAGAACCCTCCAGTGGAGAAATCTATTAAAACTTCTTAAAGAAGAAGTGGAACTTGCAGAAACAATTCTTGTACATTACTGGAAACTTGAATTTGCTTTAAAGTAAAGACTGCGAAAATGCAAAGCAATGTAAATATGCAAGTCAAATTGACTTTGGAATTTAAATATGCAGGGACAGCATTTTTTTTTGCTGAGCTTAACAATATTTGAGAGCTAAAAATGTGCTTTAACTGGACAGAGAAGATATACAGAATATAAAGCATTATATTTTTCTTAATAAAGTAGTGACATGTAATTCTACTATTGTAATTTACATTTTTGTGCCTGACCCCACACTGGGCTGATCTTTTACATGTTTGGGGAGATCTATTTTGACATTTAGAGTTAAATGCATACAAACTTTGTACAGTTAAATGTGAATGTATAAATTACCTGCCACATTTTTTTTGTGTTTAAAGGGCTTTTGTTGAACATATTACATTCTGAACATACACAGATTTAAATATATTTTACATTTATGTAAATTTGCTGCAGAAAAGAAGGCTAAATTTGGTATTTGTATTAACAAACTGTGTGTCTTTCAAAATATTTTCTACCTACAAGTAATATGGTATAAACTAGCTTCTTGCTCTGAGTCGTGTTGGAATGCTGATAAAGGGATCAAATAATTCTCCTCTGCTTTCATACTTTCCCAATTGATCCTATTTTTGTTTGAAGTAGAAAAAACTCTTGTGGGAAGTCATCAACAATGTTAGTCTTATAAGATGTCTAGTACCCCATAGCAATCAATCAGCTGTTGGCATACACTGGTTCAAGGAAACTAGAATTCTGAAAGCAAACTTCTTATTGGTTGCCATGGGTTACTAGTCCTCTATAAACGATTGTCCCTGTTGATGATTTCCCATCGGTGTCAATTCTATTTTCAGATTCCATGCACCTGTCTCTTTCTTTCTTTCTTTCTTTCTTTCTTTCTTTCTTTCTTTCTTTCTTTCTTTCTTTCTTTCTTTCTTTCTTTCTTTCTTTCTTTCTTTCTTTCTTTCTTTCTTTCTTTCTTTCTTTCTTTCTTTCTTTCTTTCTTTCTTTCTTTCTTTCTTTCTTTCTTTCTTTCTTTCTTTCTTTCTTTCTTTCTTTCTTTCTTTCTTTCTTTCTCTGTTTATCATGGATCCTAATCTATAAAACTCATAACAGCACGCAAAAAATATGTGATGAATTGGAAAAACTAAGCTCAATTCTGATATATAGTGTACTAAGAACCACATTTTATTCTGTTCTAGTGAATTTATAAATAAACCAGTGTAATGTATGGATGAGGTATAAGGTTGATAAGTAATGCAAGCAGACTCTCCTGTTCTATTGGGATGCGATGAACCCATAAACTAGTGAATTTGATCTGTGACATAATGCATCGTTCTTTTGGTCTGTTTGAAACAAGGTCATAATGGAAATTAGATTTCTGTTTGTTAAAGGTAATAATGATACTTTTTAGCATGGCAGAAATATAGTTTCATACTAATAATAACAAGTTAATATAAGAATATTTTTCATATGTTCTGAAGCTGCTTCATTAATATCACTGGAAATAGTGTTTTGTTTTTTTCACATGTCCAGGGAAATCAGTCTCATGCGGAGATTCTTTTTACCATCGCTTGCCACTGTTCATTTCATTGTATGTGTGTTTATATTCACAAACAAACATGCACAGCGATAGTATATTAATACCATAAAGCTAATGGGCTTTCTTTCCCTTTTGCATATGAATTTTGCCTTGTACCGTCTTAGATTTCTGCTAAAACTACTGTCCTACCTGTAAATGTTATGTATGCACTATTATTTTTAATAACCGAAACAGTCAACATTGCACAGTTGTTTCAAGGCAGGTTCTAATAATGATTTCTTTACTATTTCCTTAATGTTTTAATCTACTTTCTGCCATCAAGCATGCTAGTTCAGCATTCCACAAAAACTGCTGTATACTTAGTGCTGAGCTCTTTGACTCGCATACGTTTGAAAGAAGGGGCATTTTTTTTTTTTTTATGTTCAAGTTTTTTTTTTGTTTTTTTTTTAAATGTGAGAATGTGGTATCATTTCTGGAAAATACTTTTACATTTCACACAGTGCTTATCATAGATGGATTGCATTAGCAGATTTTGGCTGAATTTCATGAACATACTAGAAAATATGAAGACTACTGTTGTAGTTTGTGATAATTAAAACACCTCAGTCATTTCCATGACTGCACCAAAATGTAACCTATGGTTTGTCTGAGATTATCTGGTTGGGTTATGTAAGTGCTGCCACAGTTAAAGCCATGCTATTAAAATAAAAAAATAAAATAAAAAGCTTTTATCTGTGCCTCAAAACAGTTTGTAAGGTTTAGTGAAATATATCTGATAAAATTACTTTGGATTTCAAAAAACAAGTCACATTGTGTTTTCATATGGAAGTGGCTTTACCTGCTCCTTATTTACTAACACAGCAGAACTGTTTTGCTTTTTGACTAAGCTATAAAATGACTTTAATCTGAGAAAAAGGGTTATTGTTGTAGAGATGTGTGAAAACTTTTGTTTTCATCAGTGCTGTAAACCTAATTTGCACATAGCTTTGATACAGAGCTTTTTGTCTATTTGTAAAGAGAATAGGGAATAATTTAGCTTTCTAAACCCAAGAGATTTGCTAAAATAAACAAGTTGTGGATTAATTCAGGACCAGTTGGTATTGTACTCTTTGTATCTTTCATCTTAATGTCACATCTTGCTCTTGGATGCCGGTGTTAAAACACATTTACAACATGTATAAATCTACAAGGAAATACAGGCAATCTATGCAGTGGGAACTGCAACAAAATGCATTGTGCCTTATTAAGTATTAGAACTCAACTAAAGTGGTCAGATGTGTTTGTCATGGTTTAACACTGACATTTTTATGTGTAACACTCATACCCAGGGCATTGTTTCAGTAATGATTTAGTGAAGATTTTAAAATTGTATTTACTGTTATATAAAAGTAATCTATTTAGTTTTTAAGCAAATGCTACGCATGTAGCCAATAAAAGGATACGTTCTCTTCGTCCAGGGCTTCGGAGGTGATAGGAACAGAAGTTATAGAAGCTTAGGTTACTGAGGTGACTTCCTGCCAAGTGGAATGTTTTCTGTTTTTAATTGACCTTTAGGTTCGATAATCTGCCCCCGATCAACCAAAAAGCTGCTTCTCTAAGGCCTGGTCCACACTGGTGTTTTTGAGTGTTGTGCTTTTTGAAATGTGTGTCCAAAAAATACACCAGCAAATTCAGCATTCTTCACATCTCATCCGTACACTCAGGAAGTACGCAAAGCGTTTCCAGTGTGCGTGTATGCGCTTGTGTTCAGTGCTGGTGTGGCCGGAGAAAGGTAAGTGCCATAGGAATTTGTGGTGCTTTTTTTTTTTTTTCTTAAGCGCAGTGTATATAAACACCAGTGTGAACCTGGCCTTAGTCCTGTTATGCAGTGGTTTTCAAACAGTGATGTGGGCCTTACATGTAAGGTACAGTGCTAAGTTAGGGGAGGACATAAATGAACCTTGTCTAGCTGTAAATATTTTGGTTTGAATAGTAACCCTGCCAAATATCATTGAATCCTTTGATCTAAGTGGTGTTTTTCAGTATGTCCTTTTCTGTAATATCTGTTGCTCCATACAAGGTTGAGGCTTTGATAAATACATATTTATATTTGGCACTAATGTAAGGGATGGCAGAAAACATTCTTTCAGAATTCTTTGTAGTAAGTACAAGCTTTGTGACTGCGGTATAATTTGACTATACCGGTGACTGAAAGCTCTGTTTAAAAAGTGTATAACCAAAAGTTGTATAGCACCACTGTTGAAAGGCAAACCTTGTGCAAACCTTAATTTGCAAGGTGCAGGTTTATACAGCGCAATACCTTCCCCTTTCTGGAGGTGCATGTTGCTGTATGTTACACCAGAGACTCCTGAATCCTGGCACCGCTGGTAGCTGCTTTGCTCTGTTTAGAAATGGGAGCTGATGTAGGTTATCGCATTTATGGGCAGATACAAAGACTTCATTATAAGAATGCATAAATAATATCACCAAATAGAGCATTTTACTGACTTATTTAAATATCTGTTTCCTTTTAAAGCCCACTAGCCAGTAAAAGGTTTTATTCATTCTTTTTATTATATTTGTTAGGTTTGTGTAGCTTTTTTATGTTGAGCAAGAAAGGTGTCAATCATTCCCTCAATGGTACACATACTAATGATTATGCATATGTGCAAGCTGCATTCCTCACGCAATTTAGTTACAGTCCCGGTCATTATTCCTCACTAATATGGATATCCACAGTTGCCAGGTGTATCGGTAGGTGTTACTGTTTGACCTTCCTTTTCCCTTGTAGAGAGATCCAAATAACATACTATTGTTAAGTGTTGTGGAACACTACTAGGCAAATGAACTTGGCCAAAAATGTTATGCAACCCCAAACTGGCAGTCCCTTTGTGCACCACCAGTGTAAGGGCATTATTTTTAATAATAATAATTGCTTTAAAGAGAGTGTTCCTTAATCATTAAAGGGTACATATTTATATGTCATTTTTATACACAGAATGCTTACAAGTCCTTTTAAGTCGGTATTATAAAAACGCAAATACACTTTATCGAACAAAATATTTTATATGATCCATATAAAATTACCACTGTAGAAAAAGTATTTAGAGTAATACTTTTTTCTAGAATATCTAGTAATAAGTAATTTTCTGTAGAAGTGCCACTAATAAAGTGATTGACTGACACAGTCTTTAAACAGCAGATGTTATAGAAAGCCTAACAGAGCTGGTCTGAGCGGTGCCTATATTGTGTATATCACCAGTCCGGAGAGTGTTATATTAACAGCCATTTTGGATCCAAATTATCTTTGCTAAGTCACTTTGAGAGTTGTAGTTCTGCATAGTTCTATACCATTTGGAACCATGCATCCAAAATTAATGGTAAACGTTGGAAAAATCATAACTGATATCTCTTCTAAAATCTCAGCTTACATGAAATCTTTACCTCTTGACTTTTTCAGTGAAATTTATTAAATTCTGAAAGACCGCTCTTTGTCTTTCCGAGTTTATTGAGCGAGATTTCTACTAATGGCTACCTCTCCATCAAAAAAATCGAGATTGAAAAACTCAATCTCAAAAGATAAAAAAAAACTTGCGAGATCTCGCTTGATAAACTCGGAAAGACCGAGAGCAGTACTTAAACACAAACTTAAAAAAAGCAAATGACCAGCTACACGAACCTTATTTTGTCCTACTGAGGAAAACACTGGGGGGAACGTTTTCTTATCACAAAACACATTGTTTGCCTACTAGCTCTACCTTTCTAACCTCTTTCAATACATGTTGTGTAGAAATATCCTAGGGAAAAAGTCTTTAGTAGGGATGGGATTTTCAAATTATAAAACAGTAAGTTCTGCCTAGGGTTGTTTCTATCACAACCATAGCTTTTGAATGTTTAACAGAAATTCATACAGAATGTATAACAGAAATCACATTTAGAAATATGGATGCAGCTGTTCCGAATAGCATGGCTCATTGCTCCGTTCCTTCAATCTCTGCTGAATGATGCTCCTGTAATGTGGCAGCAGGGAATTCAAATCGCAAGCACTGCTGTAAAGCAAGTTATTTTCAGCATTGCCAGTGGTGGATCTGCTATTTCCTATTGCTTCTGCCCCTAGTGTTCCTGGATTTCTTCAGTGTGCTGTTCCCACTTCTTGCGCTAAAGTGAGTTACAGTTGTATAGTTCTAAACAGTGTTGCTTTGTTGTATCTCTGTTATTCCAGATCTCTTGTGTGTCTCCTCTGCTCTAGCACTGCCAACTGACAAAATTGGGGGTTCACCTGTTTATACTTCCTTGCAGGAATTGAGGTTGAAGACCAGGAGCCCCTGGGATTACCCAGTGTTAAAGGAACAGTCCTGCCTGAATGGTTGTTCCTAGAGGGAGAGCGTGCATGTCGTATCTACAGGGTGCACGCATTGATGAGCATGCTCTCACTGTGAGTTCTAGGGAGTGCCGTTGCGGCGTTTCAATAGGACCGCGGCAAGCGAGGAATGTGCTCCTGATAGTTGGTATCTCCAATTATGACACAGTAGAGTTGCTGCCGTTGTTGGAGGCTGTGGAATACTACATGAAAGTGCTATATAGCACTTCTTTACAGGTAAGAAATTTTAACTTATTAAAAAAATTGCTAAAAAAAAATTTGGAAAAAAAGGTCTTAATAAGTATAAATAACTGAATGAATTTTTTTTTTCATTTTAGCTTGTCTGTTCCTCTAACTCCACTGTCATAGGGGAATCCACCTTCTTTTATACCCTGCAGACCCCTTGTTGGGCCTCTAGGGGTGTCCCAAGTGAGCCTGAAACCCCAAGGGCTGTAACAGCCTGCCATCAGTAGTGAAAAGATTTTGGCAAGCTAAAATAATGGTCACCCTTCAGGGCTCACTAAAATCCAGCAGTATTAGGGCTAGATTTTAGTGAGCCAAAAAGCAACTCTGTAAATACAAAACAAATTTCATTTAATTTCTAATCAAAAATTACTAGTGTCATTTTACAGTTGTTTAATTTTTTTAGTTTCTGTTTTGCACTGATTTTTTTTACTGTATATTTCATTGTTAAACATGTATGTGTTTAATGTGTCTGTTCTAAAAAGGACCAGTAATAAATGAGAACTGCATTTTAATTGACTTTTCATAAATGTATTTTATGTTTTTAAATGATGAAGGATATAAATTTGAATTAATGTGGCTCCCCTGGTTTTTATATTTAGAAAATCCTGACAACACGGTGAATGTAACTGAAGCTGCTGTTTCCAGTGATTGAAGGGTCGACTACTAGTTTCCCCCCACCCATAGAGTTAGTATACTCCCTGTTCCCTCCCCCCTTGAATTCCCAAGGATGTATCCAGTCATCTAGCTAATCATTTGCTTTTAGTAAAATTCTGTTTTTGACA
>WMED01018123.1:1134-12799 GCA_019650415.1 Pipa parva | reverse complement strand
TTTGCGAAGTGAGCCGAAGGCTTCGGAGCTCAATTCGCTGAATGGTGAATTCCCCCCTAAGACTTTGAACCTCTAATAGTTAAGTCTTAACTTCTAATGATAATTCACATTAGCCATTTTCTAATGTACTCATTAAGGGAACATGCATAATGCAATTTCTTTAACAAGGCTTTCCCTAACTTTTTTAAGGTGTTGGCCACATTATTTCAATAATGCCCAACATCACCAGTGCACAGCCACTCAGGGAGGAGTGGGCAGTGTGATGGGGGGATAGGTGGTGGGAATTCATTGCCAAGGAGCCATCCTCCCTGAGTGCTTTGCAATGTGCTTTTATAACTCTCATAATTCTCATGGCCTTCTAAAGACCTATTAGTTCTAGTCACATGTCATTATCATCTTGCAGTAGACTGAGCTTGGAGCATAGCCAAATCCAAAAGATTCAGAAAATAAACAAAAATATTAGTGCTTGATTAGACCAACAGTGTCCATGTAGAATGTGTATAGGGAACAAGTTTATAAAAAATATTAGTGCTTGATTAGACCAACCGTCTCCATGTAGAATGTCCATAGGGAACAAGTTTATAGCTAAAGCACTCTTTGCTCTAGGGGAGACAATTTGATTGCAGATCTTTTGTCCCCACTGCCTCCTGCTTTTTCTTTCAGCTATTTTTTTTTTTTCTTTTGCAGGTTTCAGAGTTGTGATCCCCAGCACTTCCCGTCATAATTCTTTATTGTCAATGTGAGCAAGCACAGAAGCGGTTTCGGGACTCTTCTGCTCTTGCTTGTATCAGTGATGTAAAAGTGGAGGCGTTAACCTGCAAGAGGATTGTGATGGCTTAAAGAAGGAGACCTGCAGTGGTAAGTATAATAAGAGCACCCAATGTTTCTCCCCGTAGCATAACAAGTGCTTTAGTTAGAATGAGAGAGGTTCTGAACGAATTGTAAATAATTTAAATACTATGCACTAACAGCAAATTAACTGAATTATATTCTATCTACTGTACAACAAAATATATTTATTTAAGGTATAAACATTATTGATTAGAATATTTTATTTACTTGCAGCTGATTAAAAATCCATATCACAAACCCTAGACCAGTGTCAGCAAGCGGACTATTAAGTGGGTATTATATTCCATATATCAATAAGAAAATTAAAAATTGTTCACACTGACGTGTTTCTGCACTGCGCCTTAAGAAAAGTGCGTCCTGAAAATACACTGGCAATTTCAGGTCTGCATATGTTTGGGATGCCCTTTTCTATTGTACTTACCTGACACAGTGTGAAGGCTTCCTCGGCGTTCGCAGTTCCTCCTATCTTGCCGTATCTTTCATGTCACATACGTGTGCTCTTTGAATACGCAACAGCAAGCATTTGCGTGTGTGTGCGCTCACGTTCTGTGCTAGTGTGGCCGGAACAGGTAAGTGCTATAGGGATTGCTGGGCTGTGGGTCGTGAGATGAAAGTGTTTTAGCAGCAATACACTTAACAATCAGGTAAGTATTTTAACCTCTAATAGTAAGTTCTCCCTTAAGGCAGAAACAGGCGAACTGTAACACCAAGGCAGGAAACACAGAGGACCTAAAATGGCTGAACTGTAACTTGTGCTGCAAACACAGGAATTGCTGAACAGAACAAGGCACTGTGACACAGGAACTGTAAAACTGTAACTGAGCGTAAGATCCCTGAGCAGCTGGAACAGTACTAATAGCAGATCTGTACCCATGACAGGCATGGCAGCATGGAGACTGAAAGCACTAAAATAGGAACATTAAAACAATAGACACTGTGACTGCAGAACACAAGGCACTGAAACCAGGCACAAGAAGAAACCAGGAATGCTGGCAGCACAGTGGACCACAGGAGACACTGGAAACTGGGATATCAAACATATAGCTCAGGCACCATCTTAAGAAACACTGCACCTTTAAATGTCCCATGACGAGCAGCTGGCAGTGGTGACAGGAAAGTCACCACATAGGGGGTTATTGATCAAAGTGTGAATTCGACTGTCAGAGTGAATTTTCATTACTTCAGGTGGCTATGCTCTGTTTCTCTACTCCTTATTGGCTAAACACAGGATTCCCACATCAGATTCAGGGCCACGTCAGTATTCCTGTAGCGAATTCACGACCGCATCAGTATACCCATAGCGAATTTGTGACAGCATCAATAGCCGTATCTTGTGTAGTGTTCAACTTGTGAAATCGCCAAATCGCAGAGTTTGCTGAATACCTAAATATGGGGAAGTGGTAAATTAACCCCATTACACGACAATTCAGACTTTAGTCAATAACCCCCTCAGTGTCTCTTTGCTAGGCAACAAGATGCCAAACCTGAAGTAGCAGCAGGAATTGTGATCCAGCACACCACCACATTGTAACACTAGTAATAATACTTCTGATATTCACATAGAATACCAGAAGTATTATTCTGATTATCAGAAATATCAGAATATCAGAACTTAGATTGTAAGCTCCTTGGGGCAGGGACCTCCAACCTCTTGTGTCAATCACTACCTAGCACTTAATTTGATGTATCCTTGTAATATTTTGCTTGTTTTGTTTAATGCACTTTTCCCTTGTTTGTATTGTACTTGTATCGCTGAATTGTACAGCGCTGCGTAAATTTGTGGCGCTTTATAAATAAAATTATACATACATACATACATACATAGCTGCTAGGCTACAGTGCAACCTGACTACACTGTTTGCAGGCCTGAATATGTATAATGTCACACAGACTTGGAGAAAAAGGCAGTATTGTAGGTTCTACCGTGGGCGTCTGCAGATCAAAATGTAAGGGGGGAGCAACTGTGTGATGTCATGAGTTCATTATGGCAGCAAGTATATACAAACCCTTCCCTATAAACGATACTTCCTTTGAGCAATTAATGGACTAGTAACAGCTAAACAAAAGGCCACACCACCCAGTCCTATTGTTTTCTGTGATGCTTAATGTACTTTCACTCAAGAAGTGCCCTAAAAAGGCCAATGTTTTAAACTTTAATAAACAATTCAGGATTGGAAAGCAGAGATTGAACGTAACTGAACTGAATATTTTTTTTTCTTGTTACTGACCTTTTCACAGTACTAATAAGGAAATAAGGTGCCAGACAATCAAAACAAAATAGCAGCATACATCTGCCCAAGTTACTCTCATGCAGTGACAGTTATCTGACAGAGCGCAATACAATATATCATGTGAAACACATCCCATAAGTCAGTACTGCCTTTAAAAATCATGTCCCCATACACAAACAAACTGACATATGAGGTCCCTCCAACTTTAATTCTACATGCCAAATGTCCTGCACATTATGCAGTTACATTCCTCAGTGACTCATGGTCAGTATTTAGAAGTCTAGCTAGACTGCATAGAGGCCAGTAGCAGCTGGGTCTCCATTAAAATTCTTAGGAATGGAACACCTTTAAGCCACATGTGGCAGTAATATATACTGTATGTTACACAGGGACCATTCTCAATGGGACTTACTAAATGGGTCCTCTTAGTTGAGCTTGTTGAGCTCCCTATGCTCCTCGGGGAGCAGCACTGTTGCAAGTACATGAACATTTTCCTTCACCAACCTCTACTCAGTGTTGCCAACTCCTCAGTAAGAAAAGTAGCTATTGGCTGTCCTAAAAGTCACTAGAAGTTGCTATATGACATCATAGCCTAATATGCATAATTGGAAATTTGCATGTCACGTCTTTATAATGCAAATATTGTCACAGTCACGACAATACTATGGAAATTGTCACAGTCAAAACTTTAGAAATTGATTTGCTATTACATTACGTTACCAGAGAAAGTCTCTAGATTTGTCGCTAGTCACTTTAAAAAAAAAAAAAGTCATTAGAGGGGTCATAAAAGTAGCTAAGTTGGCAACAATGGAGAGGGGTAGCTCTCTTCTCTGGTCTAACTGCAGCGGGGAGGCTGCTACTGTGAGACTAACTGCCTGTCAGGGCTTCGGTGCGGGGCTGGGAACAGTAACTGCAGAATGACTGGTGCTTCATGTGGAGTCTCCAAACGTCTCCAATACCACAGGAAAAAGTCACTAAAATTGTCGCTAGTCGCTTTTTAAAAAAAAAAAAGATGCTAGAGGGGTCATAAAAGTCTCTAAATATAGCGAAAAAGTTGCTATATAACACTGCCTCTACTCTGTGGTACTGAAGACAAGGCTGGAGAGCCTTTGTATCCCAGGATTTTCTCTCAGATTTGCTAATTTTGTACATAGAGTGCACAACTGGGAAATTTGTCATAGTCATTCTTCATCAAAAAAACCCCTATGCCCACAATTTCAAGCAGTGCACTAATGGTGCTAACCATTTTCAGTGGAATGTTGTTATGGGCACTTAGTCACCATAAAAGAAACTGTATGATGAATATATGGCCAGTGTGACACCAGCCTAAAACTGAGGGTAGTGGTACACTGGAAATGTAATCCAGGTTTTGTCACATTTTCATTTAGACTGTAAGCTCTATGGGGCAGGGACCTCCAACATCTTGTGTCAACCTCAACATAGCACTTAAAGTGATGTACCCTTGTGATCTGATACTGTATTGTTTAATGCACTTTTTCCATGTCTGTACTATATTTTCATTGCTGAACTGTACAGCGCTGCGTATGCTTGTGGCACTTTATAAATAAAATTATACATACATACATACAGACATTTGGTTAAAAAAAAACACTGCAAAATTCAGCCAATTCACCTAAAATGGCGATCATGACCAACCACCTGCATGTTATTGACCAACCACCCGCCTGTTTTTGACCAACCACGTGCTGTTGGCCTCAGTCTTTCAAGTGAATGGATTTTGTTTTGCCAACTTCTTTCACCATTTTATCTAGATTTTTAGTGCATGCAGTGACATCACAACAAAATGTCAAGTATGCCATTCTCCTATGAGCCCCCTTAAGAATATCATTAATTCTAGAACAATGCATTGTGGGATATCTACAACAACTTATATAACTATAGTGAGAAACTACTGGTATCAGCTGGGGACAGTATAGTGTATATATGGTATGATCATATCTACTCTATTGATTACACCAAATACTAGGGGGGAAAGCATCGTTTTGTAGACTAATACTGTATATATATATATATATATATATATATATATATATATATATTTGTTTGCAAGTTAGTTCCATCACCAAAATGTACATTATTTGCAAACATATTTTACTATGTTGGCTTAACAAGTAAGTAAGAAAATTATGAAAAAATAAAGATTGCGCATAATGCATGATAATATATATAAGAACAGAGCGCAAAGCACGATGCTCAACTCCAAATTATTTTTTTTTTTTATTTCCTTAACGTCCTGTTTATATCTTATCCAGGGAGTGTTTTGTGGTTGTTTGTTGTCTGCAGTGTATGAATTTCTCCTGACATTTAAGGAGTCTATTCCCCGAGTTGCATTCTTGGTCTGGTCACATGCTCCCCCTAATGGTTCTTTAAAATTATCACACCTGACAAGATCAGAAACAGAGAAAAGATAAAGAGGTTATATAAATAGTTTAACAAAATTTCTAGGCTGTATTCATACCTTTAGTCACTTAAATCCAGTGGTTTCAGTTTCTTGCTTTATCAGAACCTCACTTTTAATTTGCGGATGTATTTGATAATCCATAAATGCCTAATCTCAATAAAATGTGGATTTGCAGGGACTTTGAAATATGAACCCTGTCCTGTACAAGATAATCTTGATATAGATATCTAATCACCCAGATCTACTGACACTTCTAATTAATGACAAATTAACATAGTTTATTTTAATATGCCTGTGTGTGTGTATATACAGTATGCTAGAGGAGGATGATGGGTGAGAAAGGAGAATGCAATTAAAGCTCCAATGCTGTATAATAATATATATAATACACAATGTGATTTTAGTTTAACAATATTATTTTCCATCTTCATTTATATTTTTTTTAAAAAATGTGTGTTTCTGAATGTAAGTTTTCTGTAGAATTAAATGTAAATGTCTTATTACCAAACACACACTGAGAATTTCACTCCAAAATAATGAATGCAAAACATTTATCATTCTAACATAATTTCTAACATAAACCTTCTTTTTCTGGGAGTAAAAGAGGAGTGGAGAGGAGAGTAAAATTATTTTGTTCCTTCCTTTTATTGCAACATGAATATTATGTAGAATGGGTTTTTCAGCTTATAGAAGAATTAAAGAATGGTCACTTCAAACACACACACAAACACACATTTCTGTTTGATTGGCAGCTTAGCAAACACAGTGGGAGAGAAAATTAGGCAGGTTTGAAAGCTAATGACAGCAGTGGGTGTAAAATGGACCCATCCCTTCAGGGTCTTCACTGCTGGGAGGTCAGCAAAGGACACATTGTCTTCCTTGTACTTAATGCATTGTCTTAAAGTTCCAAATAAATCAGAACCAGTTTCAGAATTAGACATTTATCATAGACTTATTTAACATCTTTTTAACCGTGTTCTATTTAAGTCTTACTTTTATACATTTGGGAAGTTCAGCAATCATGTGACTGGTTACATAATGTTGTGATGTTTCTCAAAAGTACTGTATGGGCTAAAACTGTTCTGAAACGTAGTGGGTCCTATATCGCTTAAAGTGCCAAGCAGCGCTTTGGAATCTAGCACTTTACTTACAGTTGCACCAGAGCAATATTAACTCTATGATCAGAGTGGGTCTCTGCTCAATTTCTGAAATGCTTTAAGAACAATCTTCAGCCTAGTTTTATCATTTACATATCTGAATATCTGATAAAATACAAGATATGTTAAAGGGACGCTAAGCCACCCAGCAGTTAACCCTGTATCCAGGGCCATTTACAGGGGGTTATTCACTAAGGTGCGAGTTCGACTGTCGAATTCGCAAACAACGGATTTCCATAGTAAATCCACTACAATTTTCCCATTGTAAAGTTGCAACAATTTTTTTATAGTTAAGATTGCAGCAATTTTCCCATAATAAAGTCGCAACTGCAACAATGTTCTCATTATAAAGACGCGACTGCGACAGTAGCAGCCTATTGCGATTGTCTTTATCTGGTGAATTCGCACCTATACGCAACAATTTGGACTTTAGTGAATAACCCCCACAGTCAAAATGTTCCCTGCTTGACTCTTCCCCCAGTCTACTTTTTGCTTTGTGGTGACACATCCAGCATTAGACAGGTGGCAGTGGTTTGAAACTCAATGGTAGGTGGGCACTTGGAGGCAGAGGCCACCCTCTACGCTTACCTGTAGATACAGGTCATTCATTCTGTATAAATATTGGTCAAACTTTGCCCTAGCTGAAGGTTTCTCCCAGAGGAGAAAATAACAAGATAAAATGAATTACTTGGATAACATAAGGAAAATGTATTCAAAGGGATTTTTTGGTATTAATAATGAAATTTGAAATAACAGTTTTGACTTTACAACTAGACTATATACACTTTAAATATCTCAAGTGTATAATCAGACTGAGTACAATTCAGTTGATAAGTCACATGACAGATGACTTGATTGATTGAAAAATTAGCCGGTGGGCGGCCATTTCAAAACAAATGCTTCTACATGTGTGAGGCATGCTTTGTTCAAAAGTTAGCATTTCATGAATCCAAGTAAACATTCGACAAATTAATTTATTTGACAAGTTGGCCAGTGGGGACATTGTTTCATTGAGGTCTACTGTATATATTTTGTTTCAACTCAGCAAAATAAATACATTAACAGGGTCAACTTATATGAAAGAACAAAAAATGATCTTCCATCTGGATTACTAAGCACGAAGTGCTATATCCATATATTTTGCTGAAAAGGTAATTTGTTAAGTTAAAACCAGTTAAAAATTGTGTATAGTTTGCCGCACTTTGCCTTCCCACTTGCCCAAGTGATCTCTGACACTAATGTCCAGTCACTTAGGATGAATACGTAACTATAGGTGAAGTACAGAGTGGCCCAAAGGTAGGGAGACATCTGAATAAATGGAAAACAGTGGCTGGGAAAGCCATCCTGTGTGTGGCATGTTGCTAGGGGGAAGGAGGAAACTCAGTCTGGGGTGGTATCCAACATGGCTGCTATTTTGAAAGCCACATACAGGATGGAATTGCCAGACACCTTTTTACATTCATTCTGGTGTCTCTGAAACAGTCCTTTTCCGTTGTCAAATTAACAATAATATATGGTAGCATGCCGACAATAACTTTTTAACATTACACATTGATAACCCAATAATGTCCCCTAAAGTTGTCACTTCTTTAAGGCTATGTTCTGATTCTTTTTGCCATATGCTGAAATTATGTGCAGAACAGTGCATAATGTGACATTACCCTTAGTTTGTTTGAAATGTGCTTAGAAGGACATTGGAACTGAGTAATGTTTTACAATGATGTCCATTGGGGTGCACCTAAGGCTATCCTTACTTACCAATGGTAAATACTTAACCACAACAAAACAACTGAAATTTTTATAAGGTGCAAACAATGCTATCACTGAGATAGTCTAAAAAGACAACATCAGATTCCTCCAGTGAAAAGTACCATCTTTTTTTGAGAAATATTTGTACATTTCCTATACGTGAGAGATCTGGAAGGATATCCTGATCATTTCATTTTGTGATCTGATAAAAGTAAAAGCTAACATGAAAGCACAATTTTCTGGATTATATTAAGGAGTATGTCTATTGTCAGATGTTTTACAAACACTGCCTGGAAGTTATTATTATATCTTGTGGAGGTTTAACATTACCCAGATTTCTACAAGTGGGAAAAAAAGAAAGAAAATAAATTACAGCAGTTAGAAGTGGGTCCCTCCTAGGGGTTTTCCATCTTTCATTTAACTTTAGTACTAAAGTAGGTCCTCATGGACTATAGTAATGTGTAGTCCTTGTTTATGGTCTGTGAATACTAATTGAGGGAGGTAAAAATCATAAACTTGACAGATAATCTGAGATCGTTTTATTTGTTTGTATTTCGGAGCAGTCATTTGGGGATTTAAAATTATTGTAAATACTCAGCTTTTTTTGCTTCTTTTGGAACAAATGCAAAAATCAATTAAAACCTAAAGTTAAAGGGATGTCTTTATCATAATTAAAAAAAACAACAACTTTTTTTTTGTTTAAGAACTAGGAAGAAGTCAGGGGAATTCATCAACAGAGCAATTGTTTACAGATGTCTACTGACCCATAGCTACCAATTGGAGTTTAGCTTTAATTATTTTAGTTCCCAAAGAGCAATATGGATAATTTTTTTCTTAAGTATCATCTCTTGATTTTTAATAGTGGTCTCCTTTCTCCCCAGTTGCATTTACTGGCTTGTGAAAAATAACAGTTTCCGGGTGTTATTCACTATGGTGTGAATTCGACTGTCGAATTCTCAAACTACAGATTCCCATAGCAAATCTGCAACAATTTCCCCATTGTATAGTCACGACAATTTTTTAATGTTTTTAATGTTACTATTGTGACAATTTTCCCATAATAAAGTTGCGACTGCGACAATATTACCATTATAAAGATGCGACTGAAAAAGTAGCAGTCTATAGCTACTGTCTTTAGCTGGCGAATTCACACCTATACACAACAATTTGGACTTTAGTGAATAACCCTCTTTTAGAGTATGAACTGAAAACCCCTGGCTTGGACCATTCCTGTGGTTAAAAAATGCTGTCAATCTTCTTTTGAAAATTTGCTAACTTTGATTATACATGGAAAAAATCTATACGCCACAGACAATGAGAAATGTATGTGAATTTAGAAAATCTTGCAAATTTTAATATCCTATGTGACTTTACAGACCCTTATTTCAGTTAGCCTAAAGTGGAGCATCTTTGTTGCACAGCAAAAGATTATAACAAACGCCTAAGCTCACAAATCATGAGTCATCTATACCCAGATACAAGGGATGTGTGGGTGCTGCTAAAAAGCTCCAGGCAGCTACTGTAAGTGCACAAGGGAGTGCAGCACCTGACAGTTAAATGTGTGTCTTGTTCCACAGAGAGCAATTTGTCACACTTTGGGAAACTTTCAGAGTGTCATCCCTTGAAACCCTTACCCTGGAGAGAGGCAAGTTACTCTGTGAGTGCATACACCTCAGGTCTGATTTAACTACATCTCCCAGACTGTGACTGTTGACCACAGTTGGAGACCAGTTGCCTTATAATCCCTTTAATACCTTAAATTAAAAACTCTAAAGTCAGAAGACAATGGAGCAGTTGTGCACAATGCTATAGTAACTGCAAATGGCAAGTGGACCATGTACACAATAATTATATTTTGCTTTGTGTAGTGCAGTAGATTGTATATATATTTTTGTAAATAGATAGCCGGCTAGGCACAAAGCCAAGAAAGGGGCACTGTTTGTGGATAATATCATTGTACAGCTTTAAATAAACTTCTCTCTACATGGGAAGCTGCAGTGTGACCTGAATGCAGAAATACTATGTGAGAAGGCTAGAGGTCAAAGAGGAAAAAATGGGAGGCATAAACATTATATCCGACATCACCGCTGCCCTCAACAGCTGCCATCCCTAACTCATGGCTGGATTATCTCGCACCATTAGGAATTTGCTTCATATAATCCATCCTGCCTGGGATTCACTATGTTGTAGCTAATGTGATTTTGATTACTTATCTGAGGTGTTAGGACATTAAAGGAATTATACTAATGCAAGGTAGTTGTAGTTGGGCTTGCACAGGCATTGTTTTGCTCTAAGCCACTAAAAAAAGGCTTTGTCCTAGTAACAAGTAAAGAATTTGCACAAAAGCTTATTAGGAGTTCCTGCAATAAAATGGAACAGATGACAAGACATATAGTAATATTTAAAAAAGCATTGTAAGTTTGTAGTTCATGAGATGGCTCATATTTATCCAAGCTTCCATAGAAAAGGTGCCTGTCGATTTGTTTGATATCATAGGGTTTCTGTACATGTCACAACAGGTACAGTAGTCTCATACAGCATTGAAGTGACCACAAAGAGAACCAGATCTGTTCCTAGGCAATGAGATTACTCTTTATTTATTTATTACAACAACTGGACTGGTCTGTAGGAATTTAGGCATGTAAAATAACTAGTTTGTCATTCACAAAAGGATGTTCTAATAATATTTACAATAATGAACCATGAACAAGGCAAATTCATTGTCCAGTTCGGTAAATCTTTATTATGAGTATAGCATACTGGTTGAGAAGGTGATAATCATTCGCTAGATGTAAAACAACACCACTTTTGGCCTTTCCTAGAAAGGATGGGGTTAAAACCCTGGATTAAGTTATACATTTCTCCTATATAAATTAAATCTAATAGAGACACTGTGAGATAGATCAATGAAAGACTGTCATGTTTGGCCACTGTGTATGCACAGAAGGCAGGCTATTTCTGCCACCGCTGCAACATAAAGGCACATTTTCTGTGTGATAAATGCACAACAGAGCTATAACTATGAAGATATTTTATTCACAACGAGATCGGAAAGCTTTCATTGATAAAAGGGTATTGAGCTGACTCACAGAAATGCCATGAAATGGAGGTCTATTGTGTGCACTAAGCACTCATGTCTATTTTTGTGTCAGTATAGTTTGCGGTGGTAAAAAGGAACCAATTTCAGGTTATTTCTCAGGTATTGGATTCCCAAATCTCTATGTCAATATGACAAATTCTCACTGAGTACTGCA
>WMED01018121.1:437-12800 GCA_019650415.1 Pipa parva | reverse complement strand
GAGGTACACAAAGCTGGTTGCTGTTAGAGGAACGTAGTGGACGCCGAGGAACATACAGACCTAGAGTGACCTAGAGTGACCCAGTGAAGGGCTACTAATATCCATTTGTGCTCCAAAATAACATACTAATTTGTTGGAGACTCCCCAGCTAACTGAGAGGTTAGGACCTGGAACCATAGAGTATAATTTGGGAATTTCTGAAGATCAGAAAGGAATTCTTGAGTTATAGGATGACTAAAATGTTACCTAGTCACTAGATTCTAATGTTGTAGCCGCAGCCAATGTGCAGAAAAAAGTTGCACTGAAACATATTTTATTCTTATTGCATATTTCCCAAAACAGTAAATACTCTCCGCATGCTGAAAATATGCCCCATTCTGCTCACTGTCCTTCAGGTGACATTTTGCATCCATAGTAAGTAATTCTGGTAAGAATATGTAATATATATTTTTAGATTTTTGCATATATGGAATGGAATGTTTTGAATATAACATGATTTCAAATCTTGTTTTCAACATACACAAATTAAAAAAAAACAAACCCTTGTTAGAAGGATACTGCCATCTCCCTGGGATAAAATTCTTGCTTCTATGGAAACAGAACTATTGATTTACCAGGAACTGCACTCTGCCTTCCCCTGATAACTACTAAAAAGATCCCACATTGCAGATCAAATAATATATGTAAACCATATTTTCCTGGATCCCATGAATGTTTCCACATAAATCAATGATAAAATAATATTATTATTATATAGTCACAGAGCATTGAGAATATTGGAGCACAATGAAGTACATGGGCTAATGTGTGCATTGCAAAGCAATGAGGTCATTATCAGACATCTCAATGGTTAATATCAACTATGAACTATTAGACACTGAATTCAGTGGTCAGTGTAACCTATTGTAACTAGGAGGCTGCAGTTCAAAATGCTTTCTGTAACATTATAATTACACAACAGACTCATTTTCTCAGGGATTCCCCTTAGCCAGATACCCAGTCAAACTCCCTGCATCCTCTGGTAGTATCTCCGAACCTGCTGGATAGATGTTGGAACTATGTTATGATTTCAATTGGGACATAATGAAATGTTACTTCTGACTAGCTCATCATAGTTTATAAGTGAGCAAATTAGAGAGCACAATTTAAATTGCCAGACTTTTAACAGTCTTTTAAAAAAAAAATAAATAAATAAAAAAAACAAGCTTTCTGAGATGAATTCTCCTTCATCAGGTGAAGATGCAATACTAACTACAGGCAAGAATGTAAGAATGTATTCTTCTGAAATAACGATCTATAGAAAACAGTGGTAAATATATTTGTCATGAGAAGGGTTGGAAGTTGGATTCATTGGTACAGAGAAACTCATGGTTTAAAAGCAGACATAACTCAATGTATAATTCTATATAAAATAAAGGTATGATAGTGAGATTGGGAAACAGCAATCAGGTGTCGTCAATAGTCAATACTGCTAGGAAAAGATGGAGGCTGGGGGGGGGGGGGGTAGGGAATTTTAGTTACAGAGACCATTACAGCTTCAAAGTACACAGAGAGAAATATATACTTTACCATTATATGAAGTTATGATAGTGGGACAGAAATCCAAGATCTACATTGAGTCCTGTGTTTTTGGCATTAAAATACTCATTATTTTGCATCTGTGGACTAACACGACCACTCTACCCTAACTTATACTGTATATATATAATGAATATTGAAATACTTGATGATACCGTAATACCCTTTTCATTGGTCAGTTTAGTTAGACAAGAAGTATGTCCTCCCTTTCTCAAATCTCAAGATTATTGCTTGATACCACAGCTGACAGATGAGAGCTGACCATGAGGAGAAACTGAGACCCATGTGAAAAAATTTTGAGAACCATAAGTCAAGCCTAACTACTTTTTAAGAGCTTCACAGTCATTGTACAGTATATCTTCCAGGGAGCCTGAGTTTCACGGATGCAAGTAACAGCAGATCTGACTTAGTAGCTTTCACCCAGAGAATACACGCACGTGTCCTCATACAATACATAAAGTTCTTAACGTTTTCTACACTCTGTGTACATGGACAATGTTGTCATTTTACTGTTCATTTTGTTAAAGCCCTAGTTTTATATAGATGCATAAAGAGAACCTTTATTTCTGTGGTTCTGCTGTCACCTAGTGGGGTTTTTTTTTGTATACATTTTCAAAAGAAGAGAAATCCATGTGTTCATCCAGTTAAATCAAGCTCAGGAGTAAGTCAATATGACCAAGCATGCATGTATAAAAAAAACTGTGAAGAGAGATAGTGTTCTTCGCTCCATTGAAATTATCAGCCAAGGAGTGTTTAAGAGTGTTTAAGTGTTTAGTCAATTATAAAAAAACATAGCAATAGAGGGATGAAAAATATGTATGAGGGGAATGTAACCCCAGGTATGACTCAAGACCAAACAAGAAGAAGTGAAGGTGACGATAAGGTTCAGCTCTTGTGTACCACAGTTCTTGAGGCTACCATTGTGTTCCTAACAGTAGATACCTGAAGAGCAGACCTGTTATAGGGTGGAACACACCTTGTCATGATATCAGATTTTTTACCAACCCAATAGGAAAAAGGGGTATTTTCCAGAGGGTGATGAACGTCCTACACTCATAGCAATTGAAGAAAAAATAAGCACTTGGAGAAGAGGTTTTCAGCTAATCCTAGCTCCTCTTCCCTTTGTCAAGGGCTTATCTCACTAACTGTGCATGCTTCACTAACTAAAAATGTAGCAGAAAAATGCTCCATTAGCAGGAAAAACATTTACTGTAGTGCTGAAGAAACAGTTCATTTTAGGTATTGATTAAACCTTCTAAACTCAAAACGAACAAGTCTACGTTTCAGCTAAGATACACCCAAGGAAATTAAAATAACTAAAGTATTTGTTGTGCCTCGATTTAACAAACTTCTTTTATGAGTAGTTTTTGATGACTAGGAGTTGGTACAAAAAGGGTAGAAAGTAAAACAACTATAGACCCCTAAGTCAGATAGTAACAGTAGCAAAGGAGATGGAATCTCTCTTTTAAAAAAATATTGAACACCCATACCAATGAGTGCTAATAGTCAAAACATTTTTTGACCTATTAGTGCAGGTCAATATATCGATATCTCTATTTTCCCTGATTTATAAAGCCATTCAGTCTGGTTTTTTTGCCAAAAAGTATTTGGCTGTTTTAGGTTGGTGGAAATCCATTATCCTATAGAGTAGGTCTGGTCATTTTGTCTCAGCAGGATTAGTTTTTACATAGAAAAGGAATGGCAATATTGATCAGCAAATGGAAGAACCACAATGAAAACACTGCAAAGTTCACCCGCATAAAAACAGTAAGACTTGCAGGATTCCATTCAACACAGTTTTACCACTGGAAGGACATGCAAAACTAATCTGAATACATTTGAAAAATGCTAATTTTGGGCTAAATTCCAAAACAAACGAAAGGTTTATTAACCTTTATTTTAATAACTGATTTGCAGCATGCTATATTTTATTGGTCTTCCTAAAAGCTAAGGATTACCAAATTTGCAAACGATTTCCCCAGCTTTATCCGATAAGTTCATTTAACAGCAAAGGAATGTTCTCAGTTTATATTTATTAGTTCCCCTTTTAATTGTGAAGCTGTTGGGTTTGTATGCTTTTTCTTTTGTTGGCTTTACAAGTTATTAGTATTTCTCCAATGACTGCTTGTTGAGCTTTTCATCTCTCCAAAACGGACATGTCCAACAAGCTGACTGATGAAAAGAAGTTGAATCCTAAAATGAGTATTTTTTTTTTCTCATCAATCTACACCCAATATGCTATGCTGACAATACAAAATCAGATTTCTCTAAACCATTGCAAATGTATTAATAACATACATGAACAGAGACAAGTAGAATAAAGGTGATATCTTTCATTGGCTAACTGAATAGATGGTAAATGCAAGCTTTTGAGATACCTCTTCAGGCCTGTTATGGACCTAGAAGAGGTCTAAGTATCTGGAAAGCTTGCATTTACCATCTATTCATTTAGCCAATAAAAGGGATCACCTTTACTTAACTTGTCTCTGCTTATATCTATGGCTAACACGGTGCTAAACTCTACTAACATACTGACATACATGAAATATCACATTTATGTAAGTATTAAGACCCTTTGTTTGACACTATTAAGATGATCTCTGGAGTATACTTTTTCCATCAATCTTTCTTGAAGATTTTTTTTTTTAATTCATTTTTTTTATATAGCGCTTGTTCACTTCTGTCCCTGCCCCGTGGGGCCCACGATCTACTTTTCCCTATTCAATCACACACATAGACAGATGTTTCTACAACTTGTTTGAAGTCAACCTGTGGCATATTCAGTTAATTAGATATACAGGATATAAGGTCCCAATGCCGTTCCGAGTAGTAACAAGTTCATGAAGTCATTCGCACGGATTTTATTTTAACCATAAATTTTTCATTTTTAAATCTCGTTGCCTTGACTGGGCATGGCCAAAAAAGTTCTTTAGTGCAAGGAAAGTTTTCTGTATGTCCCATTTGGGCATAATATTTCCATAAAATGTTCATGTTTGTAACTTGTTAAACCTGACATAGATTATGCAGAAATATTGTGATAAGCAGGTTTTGACTTGCAAACAAATGAATACACATTGCCTGCTTAGAGTAACTCTTGGCAACCAAAGGATGTTTGGAGTGTGTACATGTTAGTAAAATTTAATTGCCTCACCAGGAGATGATTAATTTGCTGCAGCTCCTGCTAAACCCTCTGCCTTCTAGCCATATGCTCTCCATGGGACACAAATATAAATCAAATGTTGAGCTTATTTGTTGAATTCATTTTGAAATAGAGTAGGTCTCAGTGATTGAAGCATGCTGGAAAGGGATGTGTTGTTGGTAATAATATGGATCAAAAGGTTTTGAACGAGCTTCTAAACAACATGCTCAGAGATCATCTTTCAGCACACGTCTCGTCTATTTTCCCTGTATCACACCAAAGCAATTAATGCTGCTGATTTTGTTCTTGAATAATTACTGCCCTTTCTAATCATTGTTTTAGGAATATATAGGACCGAGACAAATGGATTCTAGCAATACAATATATCTTGACTAATGAGATAAAAATGTAGCCCCCAACAGTGAACTGTTTGGTAATATTAGCATTACATGTTGAAAGGTACATGGTGTCAGTTTCTGGCATTATAAAGAATTACTTTTGAATATTTACACCATTGTAGGTCACTACTTTAAGATATTTTTACTAAAAGATTAATGGTTTTGTATGCAGTTGTCATTTAAGACTTTGCAATAGGACTAACTCTGCAACATCCCAATATATTACGTTAAAATAACGTAAGATAACAAATGTCCCTATAAAAACAGTTAAGGAAAAAGTAATGTACCTAAATTATAAATGTTATGCTATAAGAATAGGGTCAGTCAGCCTAAACTGTTATATTATGAAGCAGTATCTTGGTACTTTTGGTTTGCAATGCTATTTTACAGAACCGGTGCTAGAATCTCATTTCCATCATATTGAATCCTCATTAATATGTAAATGAACCATAAACACCTCATCCCACATAGTTTTTGAATGGTTGGAGAATGTCCCATGGTCCTAAATAAACTGTGAATATCAATGAGGCGTACACTCAACGGGGTTATTCACTTAAGTCCGAATTGTTGTGTATAGGTGCGAATTCACCAGATAAAGACAGTCGCAATAGGCTGCTACTTTCGCAGCCGCACCTTTATAGTGAGAATAATATCGTAGTCGCAACTTTACAATGGGAAAATTGTCATGGATTTACTATGGGAACTGCTGTTTACAGATTCATAATGAAAAATCAGAAAGGAGACCTAATCTAACTAGCACAGAAATGTCCTAATTAATTCTTTTGAGATATTATTATTGACCTTTTTTTTTCAATCTTTCTAGAAATTGCTCTCAGGGCAACCAGAGGAGTTCCCTCATCATATCCTCTACAGTGTAAATGGCTAGCGATACTTTCCATTACTTTTACCCAATTACCTTTCATTATTTCCTCTTGCGCTGCTGTCAAAATGTGTGTCGCCAGCAATCTTTCTGTTTTAAAGCTCAGGGTTTTAATTTGGTTTCCTTGGAGAAATCAGTATTTTTCAAATACTGCTGTAACCATGTCTGCGAGTCTGGACCAGTATTAATGGAGAACCCCAGAAGTCCCTCCAAATGTGGAAAAAAAGTACCGATTTCCTGACTTCCTCTGAAGCACAGTGAAAGTGTATCATCCGTCCATATGTTAAATATGCAGTGAGGTGTATATTCTTGAATGGGGTTTACTTAGAAAAATGTTGACGCAAAGCTTCTAATTTGGGGATATTTATTTTTCTAACATATTTGTGACAAATTTAAGTCAGAAGATTATTGTTATTGCCTTTTTGGTCAAGATAGATAACACCTTTATTGAACCATTGCTGGAAATTTTTAATATTACAACCTGCTGAGAACTTTTTGTTAAAGTATACAGATAGATAGATGTGGTGAATTTAGGGAATAGAATTTCAGTTTTAGAGCCTATTTATCCCATATCGCCAAAAAATGATCAGTGGTAGGCAATAAAATAGCTTTACCTAGTCTACGGTGTGACTTTATCCAAAAAAGTTCTGCTATAGTTAATGGATCACAATGAATATTTTACATATTGATCCAAGGCATTCAAGGGTGTTTCTGTACATGTACTATCATGCTAAAGACAAATGCTCAGTAGTAATTGTATATATCATGGACTCCCAAACCACCTTGTTGCTTTGGTTTTGTCATAATAGATATTTTGGATATTATATTGCTCTGAATTCACATTTGATCACCACTTCTCCAAATTCGCTTATTGAGAAAATTCTGTGATATGGTGAATACACATCTATTTTGAGCGACTACGATAGTTGCAATCTTACGCAGTATTTTGCATCAATTTTCACGCGTGTGCACAAACACTTTGACTATAAACCAAGCAGCGGAGTCTGTCATAGTCACAAATTCGACAGGGCATAGTGTTCCAAATTCACCTGTTTGACTTTCCCACATCAAAATGGCAAACTAAGGGGTTGATAGCAGGGCTCCGCCATGGCATAAGGTGACTATATCTTCAAAAATAACAATGGCGACTGGGTCTAAATTGGTCTACTACTACTACTTTACATGAAGTAGGGACATGGTGACATAGAGAGATGTATTATCCACTTATATACAGTTAGTTATAGTGAGGATGACATCACTGCACTTTACTGGAGAAATTCAGATCACTCTGCATGAGTGACAAATCTATCTGTAGCTTCATCATTAAGAAGTGCATTTGTGGCTATTTTGGCTATGCACTAACTGTAACTACACTGTGAGTCTTAAAAAAACACACCAAAACATTTTTAATCATATCTTCCATAAAATTCGGTCGCTTTTGATAAAATTTGGTATTATGAGTCCAAAATAGATTTTCTGCTGACTAAATATTTTTTACCTGACCCAAGTACCAACAATACCAACCTGACCCGAGTACTAGCTTAATACTAACTTGTGAAACTTGAAATTCAATGAAGTGTATGCAACGTAGGTTTATGCCAGCCTACTTTAAATAAAGTTTGTTACTGTAAAATCAGTGAGCCTTGTTAAAAGAAACAGTAACGTATTCGGGAAATCTTTAATTAATCTACGACTGCTATAGCCTTTCAGCAGTACCAAATTCTTCATCAAAATTTTGTCTTCAGTACTGAAAACCATTTCGATGTTTCTGTATACAAACTACCGTCTGCTGCTTTTGTATCCTAGCAACCATTGAAGAAAGTAAATTTTTTTTAGTCAGTTAGCAGCAAATCTATTTTGGACTCATAATACCAAATTTTATCCAAATCGGCCAAATTTTACGGAAGATATGATTTAAAATGTTTTGGTGTGTTTTTTTAAGACTCACAGTGTAGTTCAGTTTTACAGGTGAATTCATCCTTTAGTCAATAAGGCCCTGAATGTTTAAAATATAAAGAATATTCATGGAAATTCTTATTTTAAGATCCATCCAGGTGATTTGTTGCACACCAGTCATTTTGGAAATATTAGCTTTACTTTTGGGTGGCCGATGCAGCCGTAACACCATATGCAATGGAAAAATTTTTGTGAAAAATGTGTCATTTCTTATAACTAAAAAATGAACATAAAGAAAGAATAGCAAAAAGAAACAAGTATAGAGGTAGTGTTGAAACAGTGTTTGCCTATATATGGTATAGTATAGTGCCAAAAAGGTGGCGTTACTCACCAGCGCATCCCCAGAAGTGCCGGCGCTGGTGACATCATCATGCCAGCGTCTGGGGAGTAGCGCGCACACATCAGGGGAGGAGAACTCCCCTGCGAGCTAGCGCTCCTTCAGTGCAGGCCACAGACCCGGCCTGAAAACTGTCAGATTGGATCCGTGGCCTGTACTGAAGACTGGCTTGGCAACGGCTCACATGCCAACAGAGAGGGCTTTGCGTGCCATAGGTTCGCCATCCCTGGTATAGTGTATATATATGGTATTTTATCACTAATTCCCTTAATGCTGGTAATAATTCTCATTGGTTGTTGTGCCAGACGCCCTATTCTCGATATTCTAGATGAATGCAGTTTTCCAGCTCTTTGGCTATTCCTTGACACTCTCTACTGTGTTGGTTTAGTTTGCATTGCCATTAAAACAATTGGCAGTTCCATTAAAATATAGGAGGAGTGCAAGTCTTTTTCTCATTATTTGTATTATTATTTCTTAAAGGTTTGCACTTCCGCCTATGACATTTTAGTGGATTATATGTGTATGCAATGCCAACTAGTATAAACATTTTTATTTTATATTGCCCCATCCCATTTTTTATTTCTCCCATTGTATGTATGTATGAAATAAAGTTCCAAGAGAAACAGACAGCATAGCAATTACACAGTTCCCCAATATGTTCATATAGAAATGAGAGCCTGCTGTGCTCTTGTTCCCAGTTCTTTAAAGTGTTAATTCCGGTTTCTATAAAACATTTTATCTCTCCACTGCAGCTCACGATTCCAGAGGGCTTTATCTCATCTCACAGAGAAAAAAAAAGCATAATGACGAAAATACAAATATCAGTAAATATCCATTTCCTTATTTTGTTGGAGGAAGTGAAAGAATTGAAAACACTTTTTGACTCTTTAATAACTATATAGATATATTACACACACATACATATAATACACAAACGCAGAGATCAGCTAGGGCATTAACTTATTAGTTTGATGTCCCCCCACCCACCTCGTTTCACTGTTCTGATCTCTAAAAGCACAAACTCTGCAAAGCCTGAGGCATCTTGTACCAAGTCCTTAGCAGTAGATCCTATAGGTCCTGTAACTGTGAGGTATGTCCGTGTTGTAATTAAGATTTTTGGATGCCCGTGACCCTGTCACTGAATATTTTTCTCCTTCTCAATTCTGATAGGCATCAAGTATTGCACACCCTTAGAGCATGTACATGAGAGGTCTTGAGGAGAACGGACTAGCCAATCACAATGTGGCCACTGTCAAAGCTGCTCAGACCCTTACACTTGCCATGTAATATGTCCAACCCCGTGAGCAGTGACATGTAATGAGTTAATTATTGCTATTTAGTGTTATGGCGAATCTGCATTATATAGAAGATAATGTACTCCTTTCTGTAAATTATAAGAATATTAATAGATTACCATGATCATATAAGGGCTGGGTTCACACTAGCTGATTTACAGGTGAGGTGTTTTTTTTTTTTTTTTAACTTGGGTTCATTATTGTCTATGGTGCAAAACACAATAGATGATGTGGATTATAACACAGGAAACAATGGACACTGTTTTTCCAATACAGCTGAGAATAAGCTGGTGTGAACCAAAGGCCACATGTCAAGTGTTTTTATACAGGGCATAGAACTCAATGGTGAATTTTAATATCCTTATACATTACATAAGGAGGTGCATTATCCTTTATAATCCGTATGGAAGTTTTGGAAAACAAAATAAAACACATGTAGAACGTGGAAACTGTTTAAGCACTTTATTTGCATTTTTGTTATAACAGCTTTTTTCTTTCTAGATTACACTCTTGCTTGTGCAATTGTATCACCCAGAATACTTTAGTTTAAGACTGTAGTGTTATACGCTGGTTTGTTTAGAACTAGAATTCCCATGATGCCATGCCACCCACTATTGCTGATAATTTATTTTGTCTCACTTAAGCTTATGTGCTGCAGTAATACATAGATATATTTCATGCATGCACACACCCTAGCAACGGACAGTGGAAGAAGGAGAAAATAGCATGTGTAGGGAAGGTAATGACTCATGATGGGGTCAGGGGATAATTATATTGCCTCCCAGTTTTAAATTGCAATAAGCAGACATTGTTTGTAAAGAATTTCTACCTTTGTTCCTGAAAGCTCTCCCAAGATAACCTGCGCATAGTGTAAAGAAATACACATGCGGCAGATATCAATGTTTCCCTAGTAAGGAAGTAAAAGAAAAAAGGGACAAACTATCAGCCTAGTCATTAACCACAATACAAACTGATATTTATGTACTATTCATTAAACAGATTCAGAATTTGGTTTAAAAAGTTTGTAATGACACCTAGTGGCCATAAATATGTTCTGCTAATTCACATTCTAACAGATACAGACTGTGCCATCAGCATTTAAATTTTCCCTCCAAATTTGCATGGTTCCAATGCCCCAAGGCTGTGCTGTATGCAAAGATGAGTTTCCAGTCAGTCCTACATTGGACAATAATGCACAGAAGGCCACACAATCTGTTTGATAAAGTATATCTTTATTTGGTAACATTTCTTTATGAACCAAAAAATGTTTTTATTGTCGCAAAATTTTTACATTGTCTGTTAAAAGTACAATTCCAGAAATCAACATCTTGGCACAAGAAGACAATATATAGTAGAACAAGTAGTCCAAGTTCCCAGACACAGTGATTGACCAAATTGCCCTTAATAATAAACATTGCCCATGTAATGTGAATCTGTACAGAGCCAGCTAACAAACACTGTTTCACTGATACAATACTCACAAATCTGCATTCTCAAAGCTTAAGGTTTTATCTAAAGCCATTTGTTAATGACAGCATTAGAGACAAAAAGAAAAATGGTGGCGAGCACTGAAAGAAAGTGCTTGGGGAGGCTGAAAGATCTGCGCTCCCTGTAAGCCACCACAAGCAAAAAGGTATGTTTTTACATTTAGAAATAAGTCATATAGGGGTGTAGCCCAAAGCAAAGCTGGGATATTTTTAACCCATTGGTTTAGAAGCGCTAGGAAAAGCCCATAGGAAGGTAGTGACAAGCTCTATCCCCCACCAATCTATCCCTTTATTTGCAGTAAAGCAGATGCTAAAGTTGAATAATTAAGCAAGTATGCTGCACTGCAAAACCAAGCACTCATATGGCGAAGGGAGTGCTCTGAATAACCAAAAACATCAACACTGTGGAATCCCTGAAATGTATTCCTCAAAGATTGAAAACCCATTGCAACCAGCAGTGCATTTTCTGAATTATGGTTCCACAGTCTCATTGAATACTAGCAACTGATTGGTTGCTATGGTTTACTATAAGGAGTCCCCAAATGCTGGGCCAAGGACCACGCCACATGGTGACGCACACACAGGAAGTGCATCACCATCATGCGGTCGGCAACACTCTCCTGTCCACCTTCCCACCAATTCAGCAAACCTTTGTTGGATCCAACTAGACCCTCTGTAAATCATCGGCCCTGCAGATTAATTACCTTGTACGGCATCAGGAATTGCTAAAGTTTGCAAGGCTTGTGCACTTGTTTAATGTTAAGATTTGAACTAATTGTTAAAGAGTGATCAGCTCAGCTGCAGCACCATATCCTATATATACAGTTTAACCTTCGCAATGCCTTTATAACAATAGGAGGCCATTCAATGCATTTTACTGCCTGTAATTTTTCAGGAATTAAATTCAATTTAAATTCAAATTATTTATTTTTTTTGTTACATATAGGAAAGCAATGTTACATACCAGAAAACATTTTTGTCTGCAACAGTCGCTGGAAATGTAGAATCTTTCATATTAAAGGCAATTTTGTTAATCACTGGCCATGAACTGTAAATACAGGATAAATAATAACAAAGCTACCAATGTATTAGATTAGAAGTCAGTCAGCTTAAACATAGAATAATAGAGATGCTGGCAAATGTTGTAAAAAGAAAATGCAGAATGAAGAGTTTTTTCAACTAACAAACTGTTACTAAGTGAATATGAAACTTTGTTATGCCTACAAGGACTGGTTATGTTTAACATGAAAAGGCTTATCTTGCTTTTCTCAATTAAAAAACAAAAAAAAGGGG